>PVKA01042944.1:0-17087 GCA_004027165.1 Ctenomys sociabilis | reverse complement strand
CTCCCCAAGGTTAGGATTGATTCATGATCCAAAGTTGGGATTATGGGTGGGAGTGTGCACCCACCCTGGGGCAGGTGCTCCTTCCTTTTTGCCCCTGCTGTTTTCCACCACCATGAACTGCTGCCCTGTGCCATGTGCCAATGTGCTTCGGAGAGAGCTGAGTATGAACTGAAATCTCCACAAACTGTGAGAATACTAAACCTATCCCTCTTTAGTATGGTGCTGTATCTCAGCAATGAGAGAAAAGTAACCAAGATGGGATTTAACAAAGGCTCATTTTCCTCCTTTCTCTTCTCTAATCATAAGCATTGTGAAGTCAGGATTTTGAGGGAAAAACTATTTTAATGTACAGACAGATAGAGATGCTGTGTAAACAGGCCAGTTGATGCCTGATGGAACCCAAGTACAGCAGAAATGAATGCCAACTGCCTTTTGCTACGTTTTCTCTTCTCCCTTGGCATAAGTTCCAGCAGTGTGAGCAAAGTGCCTGGAAGGAGTAACTCTTACAGCTTTCCTTGGAGATTTTCCTTAGGCTCCTTGTGCTTTGTCCTCAGGAGGAAAGATTCCCTTGGGAGCAATGATCTCCCGAGAGCAAGCTGACTTCGTACACTGGAAGGCTTCCAAGGAGACAAGGGCAAGGCAGTTCTGTACCCGGAGCTGATCTTTTCATCACTGAGGATTAAACCCAGGGCCTTCGCAATGAGCTACACCCCTATCCCTTAAAAGTTTGAGACACTCTCATAAAGTTGTTCAAGCAGGGCTCAGACTTGTGACCCTCCTGACTGAGCCTCCCACACTGCTGAGACCACAGTCTTGGGCCACCATGCATAACAGAAATCAGTCTTGGTTGAGTCTGATGCTAGAAACTTAAGGGTGCTGCCCTGGGCTGCTCTGAACTCTGAAGAATTGACTCACACAGAATGAACAGGATCTTGAATTGCGTGAAGTTATTCCGAAAGAGTCCTGTCTGATTTCTCCTGGTCTAGATAATACCCTTTTCAGTTATCAGGAGTTTTCTCCCGGTTGATCACCTTGTGTAAATCATTTTTCAATAGTGACACCGTGTGGCCTTGAGAAGCAATAGCGGAGGACTGAGGCATCTCCTGATGATTCCTAGTCTTTGTGCAAGCCAGGATCGTGCCTTGCTGCCCATGGACTGCACAGCTGTCAAGGCTCCTGACTATTTAGAAAAGATGGAGAACTACAGAAGGAGTTTATAATTTATAACAGTTATCCTGTTTATAAGTTATGTGGGTGCTTTGGTAATTTTGATTGGAAAAGACAAGACATGGGACCATGAATTAGTGAAGTAGCTTATACCAGTCCCAGGCATTTAATTTAGAATCTTCGTTTAATGCTCCCCCAGAGGTGGGTTAACTGCACAGCTCTTACACTAAGCTCCTTGCAGGAGTCTCTAAGTACGTCAGTCATGATCACAAGAATTCGTAGTTTCATTGGTAGAAGACATGAAGTGAGAGTTTGTGCAATTGCTAGAGTTTAATGATTAACTTGACATCCGCTTTTGCCTGTGAAGCATCCTTTTGTCTTTCCATGGGAACACAGACTCTTTTCGTGGGAAATGAATTCTACGTAATTTAGGTGGAACCAATTCCTTTATCTCTTTTTTCCTCCTTTATCTCTTTGTGAGGACTGGCCACGTCACTGCTTGACTAACTAAAACTCCCATGCTTTGGGCCACATTGAGCATAGGAGAAATGTAGGTACCTGACCCCAGGTAGGTGTGCATGTGTTCTTCTCTGAACCTTATGATGGAGCTATTGGAAGGCTATTTTATTCTTCTAAGGTTGATAAACTGGTGGTATGGAATTTAGGCTTTTAAAAAAATATATTCAGTACAGGATCTACAGGGTCTTACTACACAGATAGGACTCACAGTGATCCTCCTATTTTCAGCCTCCCAGCTGCTGGGATCATAGGCATGTACCACCAGGGCCCATCTCAACTGCTGTCTCAGCATGCCCTGGGTGTGAGGCTGGCACAGCATGCCAGGGATCAAACCCCAGGAGTCCCTGCAACTGCCTAAGAAGGCATTTTAATATGCTGAGCTATCTGGCTGACCCCTGAATTTAGGCTTTCTCAGCCATTCTGCCACTAAAGGAGAGGAGAAGATAAAATGTGGATAACATTGAAGCTTCAGGCTCTAGCCTTGCCCAAAGCTTTAAATCCATTATACTATTCATTTTTCCATTCCATGACGAAATTATATATATATATATATATATATATATATATATATATATATATATATATATGTGTGTGTGTGTGTGTGTGTGTGTGTGTGTGTGTGTGTGTGTGTGTGATTTATGTAAAAATATTCACATATATATTAAGATCCTTTACACCTTAAGCCAGTGGCAGTGAACACATGGCATGTGCACTGTTTTTTCTTTTAAGAAAAAAGATGTTAATCTGTGAGTTGTTTTTCCTAAAGTGATATCTCAGTATTCAGGCTTAGTTGCAGTGTTGGTGCCCTGTGATAAGTCGGTGGGTTTTGGGTGCTAGGTTGGGTACTGGTCTATAAAAGTTCTCCATGACTGCCTTAAAAATTCTAATATAAAGAATGAGCAATCTGAATTTAAGGATTTAATCTCTATAGATGTTTAAGACTCACTAGAATCAATGCTCAACTATAATTTTTGCCTAACATCTAAAAATTCCCCAATTGGTCAAAGGAACTATTTGTTTAGAAGCAGAATCAGGCCCTATTCAGCTTATTCATAAAGACACAGAAAGCTATTGACAGAGCTCTTTACTGGGCAAGGCTAATCTTGGGCAAAAGTTTTAGAAGAGGAAGCCATCCTGTAGGCAATGCTCAAGGGAGAAACGAAGGAGAATCTTTGCCTTCCACAAGCTCCACCATCTCCCATCCACAGCTGTGGTCCAACTTGCCTTCTGTGGCCCAAGAATGCTTCTTGAGGTCAATGAGGCAACAGGTCTTCTGTCTCGAGAGTGAGAGATGGAAACAGGAAGCATCGCAGCTTCCACAAATTGCTTCTGCTCAGTATCTTTGGCAGGATGTTGACAAGGAGATCTGGATTTATAAAAATTATATGCAAGAGCATGTACCCCAACAGTCTGATGAATAATAGGATGATGAAAAAGAGACAACGAAATATCCTGAAAAGAGAGAGCCAGGAAGCTATGTTAACTACAGGTGAGGTAATGAGGAACAAAACAGAGTCACAAAAACAGTGAATGCAGATGCGGGTCCGCCCTGAGGGCCTACTGTCTTTGTTGGTGTGGCCATCTTTCCCACCAACACTGTAGCAACAGTCCCATTCCTTTATACTGGTCTTTGTGGCTTATGCCACACTTCTCTAACAACCTTTCCCTCTTATTTTTTGTTCGTCTTATTTTGGCAGGTTGTTTTCCAAAGACCTTATGTCAAATCATATCCCACCAACACAGTATGTATTTTTTTTTTTTTTTTACCAATATGCTTGTTAACTCTTAATATTACCAGTCTTTAAAAATTCTTCCAATAAAATGGGTGCAAACTAACATCTCTCTCTTGTCTTCTTTGCATTTCCTTTTTGAAAAATGACATTGAGCATCTATTCATAACACTGGTTTTGTGTGTTTCATTTTTCCAATTTATATATTAGTTTGGGCTTTTATTATTTTATGTATTTAGTGCAGGGTCTACAGAGTCTCATTACACAGATTGGACTCATAGTGGTCCTCCTGTTTTCAGCCTCTCAAGTGCTGGGATTATGGGTGCACACCACCCTGCCCAGTCTCACTCCAGTCTCAGAGTGCCCTTGGGGTGGAGCCAGCATGGCATGCTGGGGATGGAACTTGGTCCCTGTGCCTCCCTAAGGTGCTTTATTCTGCTGAGCTACCTGGCTGGCCCTGGGCTTTTCTCATTGATTTACAGGGCTCGTGGGTCAGCTCAGTTGTCTAAGCACCTGCTTGGGCCAATCCAGTCATGCGCAGGACACCGTTGTTCCATCCCCAGCTCCACATGCCTTACCAGACCCTCCCTGAAGGCAGCCTGAGCCAGTGGGGTGGGGGTGGGGGAACCTCTATTGATTTATAGAGGTTCTTCCTATGTTGTTGATGTCAATGTTTTTCTATTATGTGTAATGTTTTATGTTTCCCCAAGTGTACCATTTTTGTTTGCTCCAAGGTCTTAAGGAACAAAAGTTCTTAATAGTGCTTTCTACATTCTGTTTAAAAAGTAATTTCTTACCTTAAGGCTGTAAAGACACTCATTTTAAAAATTAAAACTCTATAGTAGTTTTGAAATATGAACACTAATTCTGTCACTCTCTCCTTCAAGAAATCTCCCTCCATTGCAGTGTCGATGTGACCTAATGATTCCTTTCTACAGAACAGAACACAGGCTATCACAGTGTTCTCCCTCACAAGGCACTGTGGCTTCCCCCCGATTCTTAGAGGGAGCCAGCCACTGGGAGGAACAGATTGTCTGCCAAATAGGAAAAAACCCTGCAAGACATGTGAGGAAGTTACCCTGTAGCTAGAACTTCCAGCCAAATAGAAACTTTCAACTGACTTCAGCTTTGGCCAACATTTTGACCAGAGCCTCAAGACAGACCCTGATACAGACCCTCTTGACTGAGCAGCTCACACGAAAATGGTTCACAGAAACCATGAGAAAACATTTCCTGTTGAAGCCACTGTCTTTTTTTTTGGAGGGGGGTATAAAGAGTTATTAGGCAGAAAAAGATAAATAATTTTATAGATTATTTTTGTGTTGACATTTAAGTATTCAATGCATGCTTTTTTGTATATCTTGTGTAGAGGTCCAATCTTTTGCTGACATGGGTAACTATTTTCCCCCTGTGTTGTTCTTATTGAACAGTCCTTCTCCTCTGACATGGAGCCACTGTCATGTGCCAAAGTGCTCATATGCACAGTTTCTGACCACTGCTCATGGCCTACACTGACCACCCTATTGGTCAGCTGTCCCATTTATTTGTTAGGGCCATACTACTGTACTTATTACTGCTCCACAGTAAGACCTGATATCTAGTAGGGCATGTTCCACACTTTCTGTTCATCTTTAAAAATATCTAGGATATTTTTGGCTCTTTACTGTTCCATATATAGGATATTTAAGGATCATTCCACTCAATTCTATGGAAAATCTTTTGGAGAATTTGATTAGAATTGAGTTGAATGTACTAATCATTTGGAGACAATTTATATCTATGTTATAAAGTTTTCTATCCACTGTCACGGTATTACATTTATTTTACATTAAATTTTGTAATAAATTTCTATAAACTTTACCCTGGAAATCTTATTTCTTCTTTAATTATTTAGTCCTTATGATTTTAAAATAATTTGCACAACTGAATGTTAACCATTTCTTTTCCTACATTATCCCTTCCCAGATATGCCAGACTGCCTCCTGCCTCAGGAAAAAACCTCACTACCTACTTCCTGTGAAAAATGATCCCTTCCCTACCAGCTTTCTCACATTTTATTCTACAGCTATCTTTGTGACAGGAGCCATAATTCATTCCATTACAACCACTTAGGTGGAATTAGAATAGAAGGCCTTTCCAAGCCTTTCTCCATTTCTCTCCCTCAGACTGAATCCAGTGTCTATGCGAAGGTTCTGGGATTACACTCACGGAGAAATCCTAGGGCTAATCTAGTTTCCCACTCTTGAGTTACTGCCCAGTACCCTAGGAGGTGTAGGGACAGAACAGATGGACAACAGTTGGCGTTAGAGGTGATGAGCGAGAACTGCAGGCTGTCTTCGTTCAGGTTCTCTTCAGGCCTCCAGCTCTCTTTAGAACATCAGTCCTCATCCTGCCTAGAAGATTCCACATTGAGCTCTGGGGTTACAGGCAGCCTTGGATTTCTTGGCCAAAACTCTGCTAGTTTTTACAAAAATGTTGTATGTAGGGATATTGGAATAAGTAATACTTCACTTATCTATTATGAAGGAGTGTTTTTCTTAAATTTTTCTAGACAACTGCAGCTGACATTTCAGCACCAATAATTTTGTATTAATTGTTTTGATGGAACTCTTGAAATCATATTTTGTACCACTCTGAATATATGTTTCTTTACGCTTTCTTAAACAGATCATATTGAGCATAATTTGACCTTTTCATGAAAGTATAAGAACTTCATGAATACCAATTTTACTTTGCTATCTCAGTGATTCCCTCAGGAGTAATATCCATACAAGTGTTGGAATCATGAATTTCTCTTCTCAGTTTAACAAGCATTTTTGAGCAATTATTTTATGCTGGCTAGATTAGGTGCTTGCTTTGCAATAATTTTTCTTTTTCTTCTATCTGCTCTCAGGAAGTGGTAAACTTGGGTCTTGGAGCCCTTTAACCCATCAGGCGAATCCAAGTTGTCAAAAGGGAAAAGAAAGAAATACAAGACTCTCCACATGTATTTTCAGATGATCATACATATATATATATATATATATATATATATATATTTTTTTTTTTTTTTTTTTTTTTTTTTTTTTTTTTTTTTTTTTTAACAAGGTTGTTGGCTTCTAACACTGGAAAGGTAAGATTACTTTGCCTTGAATAAAGAAATCATAACATTAAAACTGAGGAATGTAGTTGATAACACTAGTTTGCTGATTCACTATGTGTGTGTGCACATGCATGTGTACCCATCTGTGCTTGTGCATGTGTGTGTGTGCATGTGTTCAAAATATTTCTTTTCTAGTTTGCTCTCTTCCAGAATGGCTAAAGAGTGCTCTTAGTTTTCCACAATGCTTACATCAAGATATTTTGCTTACCTTTTCCCCAACCGTTTTGCCTTTTTGGTGACACAAGTACACTGGAAGAAGAAGAAAAAGACATTGATAAATAGGGAACTTCCTGGAAACTATTATCACTGTCAAATAACATTTAGTGAGGTATGCATGAAATATTATATTTGGAAAATGTTTTACAAATTTTTCTCATATTGGCATGTGGATGTAGCTTTCAAAGATGGAAGTCTTTTACATGTTATGACTACTGTTATTTGTTATAATTTTACGTACTAGCAGGAATAAACTAGGAATAAACTAAAGATTTAGTGCTATGCAGAAGATTGTATAGCTAGTGAGCAGTTGGACTAGGCATGTGCCCTGGATCCCCAGGCTTCCCATTTTTTTAAATGTGTTTAATATAGGATCTACAGAGTCTCTCTGCAAAGATTGCACTTATAGCAATTTTCCTGTTTTCAGCCTTCCAAGTGCTGGGATTACAGGTGTGAGCCACTGTTTCATCTTAATCTCACCCCAGGGTTGGGGCCAGTACAGCAGGCTGGGAATTGAAATCTGATCTCCGCGCTTTGCCTACACAGGCGCTGGCTGGCCCTGGCTTCCAATTCTTAGTCCTATAAAGTGTGCCCGTCTACCTCCTACTGTGGAGGACTTCATAGGTTGTGTAGACTGCATAGAGGTCTCCTAACAGACAAGCTTTGAAAGCTATAACAGTGTGAAGACAAGGATTTCTAGATTTCAGTTACATTGCTTTTCCACAATATTTATTCGTGGTTTTAACTTCCTTGAGAGATTGAAAAGGAGAAGAATTACAGGATTTTAGAGTTGTGGAAATGAGGCTCATGGAATTAGAATTAGAAACCTTCTGAATTCCAAATTCAGGTCTACAGCCCAAGTGAGGGTATACAGAATGCTGGACAGTCAATCGCTCAGGCAGCCTTGTTGTGAATTTGCTTAAACAGCAGTAGGCTTATATGTAGATGTCCCCCCAAAGTGTCACAGACTCATAGGTGTGGCTTTTGGGAGGGTGTGGCAAGGTTGTGGGTTGTACTAATTAATAGGCTTATAATCTGTGATGGAATAAGAAGGGAAGGGAAGGGCTGAGGAGATAGCTCAGTGGTCTAAGCCCTTTCCTGGCAATCACGAGGACCAAGGTTTGATCCAATGCTGGCCTGAAACCCCAGGTGTACCATGCTGAGCACAGAAAAACTGGGCGTAGTGCTGCATGCCTGTATCCCAGTGCTGGAAAGGCTGAGACAGGAGGATCACTATGAGTCTTAGCTGTGTAATAAGGCCCTGTACCAAATAAATAATGATTTATATCATCTTTTTAATGAAGAGGTGAATTCTTTGTTGATATTGTTAAAACTAGTTCTTTCAGGTTGTATAAAATTTCTGGTCAAAAAATTTCTGGTCATTCTGGTCAATATAAATGATAAACTTAAATTCCACCAAACATGTGTTTGTCTCTGGTCTGAAAGTCTTTCAACAAGCTGGTAGTTTGCCAAGGCTGGATTTGAACTCCTGATCCTTCTGCTTTAACCTTCCCATGGGGTTGGGGTTACTGTGTGTTCACTGTCATAAAGTTAACAGGCTCGGTGCTGTACACTGGGGAATGACTTTTCTGGGTGATCTTGGACTTAACAAGAATTTAAATATGGACATGAAGCAGCTCTGTGATTCAACTTGCTGTTTCCAAGATGTGATTGAAAAATAAAATGAAGCTGGCCATGGTGGCACGTGTCTGTAGTTTCAGCACTTTGGATGCTGAGACCAGATGTTGCTCTGAGTTCCAGAGTAGCCTGAACAGTGAGATTGTTTCAAAAAAAAAGAATGAAAGATATGGTGAAGACTAATTTTTTTAAAACAAGTATTAAGCAAAGACTCTATTGCCATTAATTCCTTGCAAAATTCCTCCCTTTGAGTACACTTATTCCATAATATATGCCTTTTTCTGAATCAGTTCTGGAAGTCCTCTTTTGTGTCTTTACCAGGCATGATCAGAATTACAGAGAGTGCTACTGTTGAGTGTCATCCAACAGAAAAAAGGCTCATAAAATCACTAGGGTGTGTCCTCACCCACATTATTCACTGTGTCTGGTACCACGTGACTTCTAGCTCTTCCACAAAGTCAAGATGTCTATGCAAGGTCAGCATCTAGAACTAATACAGGACATCTCGGAAGCCACATCAGCACAACTGAAGGCACTCACAAACAGGATGATTCCAGAGCTGTTTTGAGAAGTGGCAAGAATGATGGGTTATGATGAGGGAGATTAATGGTGACATCTTCTGCATAATACATTTAATTTGTGTGTGTGTGTGTGTGTGTGTGTGTGTGTCTGTGTGTGGTATCAGGGATTAAGCTTGGGACCTTGTGCTTGTCAGGCAGGTGTTTGTACTGCTGAGCTATATCCCCAGCCCTAAAAGTATTATTAACATTAACCAATTTTTTTTTTTTTTTACCATACATCATATGTTATAACTCCCAGGCCATCTCTGGGTGAAGGTTGCCTAGGGCTCTGTGCTGTGAACCATCTGGAATTGTACTGGGATTTTCAGGAAGAGCACCATAATTGCAGGAGTATGGAAGCATGGAGTGGGTGCCATGCGCTGGCCTTCATTGTAGAGCATCCCCTCCTTGCTTCCATTCTGAATTCTCTTAGACTAGCTCTTGGGGAATTTGTCATTCATTATGGCCTGAAGAATGTGGAGGACTGGGTGACTTTCCTTGGAAGAGAGGCAATTCTTTCCACTTTGGTTGAGCCTGACCCCATCTCCATGTATTGATATGGCTAGGACTTTTCCTTAACACTTCGGTTGGATTTCAGCAATGTGTATTGGCCTAGCTGAGGTGCTGGTGGTAGTCCTTGAAGACAGCAGACATGTTTCCCTGGAACCCCTACCTCCTGCTCCTTTGTGTGAGCTAGGATGAGACCAGAAGAAGTGCCAATACTCTACCCTGTTGGCTGGGGTGAGCCTCCTTTGTATAGGGGCTGTGACTTACTGGGGCTTCAAGACTACAGATTAGAGCTGAAGCACTCAAAATATTAGATACTATCCCAACTGTGATATGGAGATTACTCTTTGTGCACATCTTTCTCTGCACATTGCAGAGGTGATTTTGAACTTCTTACCGAGCCCAGCTCACAGCACTTACCAGCTCCCCGTCACTCTCACAGTCGCTCATTCTAAAGCCACTTCTTTCTTCATGAATGAATAACACTTGGGCACATCCTTGGGTACCCAGATGTCTGGGCTTAGGACTCCTTGGCTCCCCATAACTACAAATATGCCTTCGAGCTTTTATGCTCACCATAGGCTGAGCTGAAAGTGCTAGATTGCAACTGACTCACCAGGATTCCAACAACTTCTCATGGGATTACAAATATAAATTTGAGGCCTAGGAAGGATTCTTTATAAAGTGGGAGGTGTTAATTATTCCTTAACATCTTGTTGAATGTTTCAAGGAGTAGGATGCTTTTGAGTAATAGGCAATTCTTGGAAAACACACATGAAAAAGTGGGTGTGTATATGGTGATGTATTGTTTTGAAACCCCTTGAGAGTTAGGAGCAGTAAGAGAAGCTGGAGAGGGTGCAGTGCACTCACCTCGCTCTTCTGGCCTTCACACTTTCTCCTCACAGACTCCATGCACAAGACTTTTGACCTGGTGGGAAAAGAACCAAGAGAGGGATGGAAAGAGTGTTCAGGTATTCACACTGCTGGGTGGTGACTTAAAGACAGCTTTATGACCTAGAGGTTCATTCTCTAATGTTATGGCAACTGAATGCATGTAGCTGTGTAAATTAAACTGATTAAATAAAAATTCATTTCCTTCAACACACTAGCCTCATTAGTAGCTGCCTGTTGCATAAGACATTGTTATACAACTCCATACTCGAATCTTGGCTTAATTAACAGGGCAGCTTTCTTAAAGCTTAGCAAAGGTCCTAGAGACTTGGAGGGATCTTTTAGGTCCTTAGAACCTAGCTTCTAGGACATTGGCCTGTTCACAGGCTGCATACAGCTTCAATTAATATTTAATATCTATTTAATAAACAATACATTCTGATTAAGGTTTACCTTATAAAGTGGGTCAATAAATAAAGCTGAGGATTTTGGTTTTGGACCACTGTACTCTAAATCAACTCAGGGAATGTGGGGCTTTCTCATTTCTAATGCTCATACTCAGAGCTCGGTAGAGCGCACAGTTTTGAGTTTCATAATACAGTATCTGTAGGGTGTCTAGAAATGCATTTCATGTCTTTCTTGAATGGGTGATTTCCACATGTTTGGGGAAAGAGAGGATGGTATTACTTTGAGGGTCTTTTTTGAAACATAAGGAATATCCTAGCAGGGTGCCTGCCACAAACACTTTTTAGCATATACATTCTGCTCTTACTATGAGCCCACGTGTCAATATATGATTATCAAGGAAGATGGATCCGTGCGGTTGCTTTTCAGGGCTGGAGTGCTATGGTTAGTGTGGTCTAGCAGGGCTCAACCAGATCGTAGTACAGGGGAAATGAGTCCCCGCAGGCCTAGGCTGTGTGTGTAACTGGGACTGAGCTGGAGGCGCGGTTACCACTAAACCACGATGTTCTTTTTTTTGGCCAAAGCTCACACTTCTTTCTCAAGGAATCGAGTCTCTAGCTCTTCTTCTATTCTCCTCAAGGTTTCCTGGTACTTCTTCAACAAAGGAAAAGGGAGCCAGTTACTTCTCACAGACAGTTTTTCCAAACCGTCTGTATTCACTATTAGTTAAACAGTTTCCTTTATTTGTCCACGTTTGCAGTGCCACATGCTCACCCCCGTGGGGGTTTAGTACACGTGCACAGCACATATTAGTGCTTTTCTCATCCCCCCTTGCCTCCCTTCCTCTCCATCTCCATCCCCTTCCCGTTTCAAGAACATCTAGCCCTCTACTTCCTGTCATCTGTCTTTTATGTAGCTCTTTGTTTATATTTTGGGCTTTTCATATAAGAGAAACCACTCCACGTTTAGGCTTGTGTGCCTAATTCCTTTCACTCAACACTATGGTGTCCAGTAAGCTTAAGCACTTGCTACACTGTAACACTGGTGTCTGGAATGCCTACTGTGAATTCCTCTGCTTGCATAGATCCCCACACCTCTGCAGTTCCCGGTCTCTGATTCTACCTCACCAGTGGCATAGAAGTGGCTGGAAGGACTCACTGAAGGGCCAAATTCCTGGGGAGTCCGGGGACTGTCAAGTGATAGTGGTGATGGCGTGGTGCTGACTTCAAAGTCTCCTGATAGCACACCATGAAAAGCTAAAATTCTTCTAGATAGTATGATATGAACAGTCAAGGGCCATGTCATCCTTTCCCTTAGAAGCACTTTTTCAGTCCCTTGCCCAAGAAGTTGTACCTTTATGCAGAGGGCTTGGTCTTCACAGAGCTGCACTACGAATGTGTAGTCTTCTGTTACCTAGGAAACCAAATCATACACTGGACCCTACTCTAAAAACAGGTGTTGACCTGGTTCCTCCTGTGCCACAGACTCATAATGGAGTTTTCTAATTTTTTTTTTTGCATATATATAAATCAATTTCATTTTGGACATGCTTTATAAATCATGCTTCATAGTCCAAGTGAGAATTATTTGGGGCTAGTGGGGAGAAAAAGATATAGCGGATAAAATGCAACCTGTAACATGTAAGATGAAATGTGGGGGGGTGTTTGTACTTCTCTCCTTGCCACCTACTACCCCAATGTGACTCTAAGACAGGAACCTGGTTATAAGTCAGTCATTTACAGAATGTATTGACTGCCCAAAAATCAAGCAGCCTTTTGTTGGGGAGAAGTAGTATTGAGGTCCATGTGTTACCTTGACCAGTTTCCTTTCTTGGTCTACACAGGAAGATTGCAGCTGCCGTAACTTAACCTATACAAAGGAAAGGGTATCAGTAAGGTGAAAATTGCCTCTTATTGGAAAGATCATTTCCAAGGCTGCTGAAGAGCACTTGGGCACAATTTCTGGTATCTCTTTGACAGAGAAGTTTAACCATCCAGTGGTTTTCTGCAGCTTCTTGGTGACCCTACCCCTCTGCATATGGATTTCATCTGGTTTTATTCTGACCTCTAAACTTGAATTCTTGGCTTTCTTATCTCGCTTAGCTTTTTCTTTTGGAAATAAACTTATTATTGAATACTTCACAGTTTTTCCTTTTTAAAAATTAGTCAGAATCCAGACTTTTGCTCACTTCTTTACCCCTCCCCATATTCGTTCTCCATCTTCTTTTCCTAAGTGAATAAAATACTGTTCTTCATTGGCAGTAGGCCTGGGTATGAAGGGTAGGTGTGTATGAGAGAGTGCTGAACAATAGGTTTGTGTTGATCAACTTAATTCAGCAGGGAGCCAGGGTTCTTACCTTGCAAACATGCTCATTCTGCTCAAGAGCAGGGCACGGACACTGTGGGAGTTCTACACCCCCACCCTAGGGTAGCTTCTTTATAATGTGAGGAGGGGAGAGAGGCTGGCTAGAAGCTGCAGTTGCTGCCCTTCCCTGTGCTCTTTGCTGTTTTCTGCTGCTACAAACTGCTGCCCTCTGCCATGTGTCTCTGCCTGGGAGCCAGCTGAGTATAGACTGAAGCCTCTATAAACTGTGAGCTAAATAAGCCTTTCCTTCCTTAATTTTGGATGTTGTGTATTTTGTCCCAGCAATGAGTGAAAAGTAACTGAGACAGATTTTGTTACCAGAGGAATGGGGTCATTACTGTGACTATATCTGACAATGTGAATTATGAGCTTTTGGGAATGGCTTTTAGCAAGAGATAGGAAAGGTTTGGAGATGTCACCTACTAGTGAAGAGCTGGAATGCCTTTGGCTCTTCTCGATGGGAGGTTCTAGTCAGAGCTCAGAAGACCAGAATGCTGATAGAAAGCCTGCCTATAAAGACCAGGCTGAGGAAGCTTCTGCTAGGAAGAAAGACTGCATTGGTTGTTAGACTTCACATGATTTGTGTTATGGCTTGATAGAAAGTTTGTCTGCATTTTGCTTTTGTCCAGAGACTTGCCCTGAGACTGAGGTTAAGCACAGTGGACTAGTTAATCTTGCAAAAGAAATCTCTAAGCAGTTGAATACTGAGGCACTGGAATGGCTATTAGTTGGGGGCTTTTAGTCAGATTTATGTTGCGAGTCAAAAGCAAAGAGTCCAGAAGGATGATTTAAAATGTAAGCTTGGCAAGAAATGAAACATCAGGAAGGCCATGGAGTGCAGAGATAGAGCTGAGATCTATATTTAACATTGCCAAGGAGGAACAGGAGAACAGAATATGTGTCCTGAGGCCATCACAAAAGGCAGCGGGTTCTTGCCCTTTGCAGCCTCAGAATTGCAAGGGTAAAGGACTTGGTTTTAAGGAGAAAGTCGCAGAACCCCATGTTCCAGAATGGAGGCAGCAGCCACACCAGATTCCGGAATGGCACCAGAATAGAAAATTTGTTCCTCGGATTCAGGGCAGGCCTTGGCATCATCTATGTGGTATTCATTTTAGGCACATGCAGAATATAAAGAGCTCTGAGGTTAAGAAGGCTTCCACCTAGATTTCAGAAGACCTGGGAGGCCAGGCAGTGTGCCTCTGAGAGGGCAGTGTGTGAAGCTGTGAGTGAGAAGCCTATTCAGTGGAGACCTCAGGAGCTAAGAAAAGCTAGGAATGTAGGTTGTCTAAGGAAAGTTGCAAAAGGGGAGCAAAGCAGGCTCGAGTGTGGACTGAAACCTCCACAAACTGTGTAGCTAAATAAACCTTTCCTTCCTTAATTTTGGGTGTCAGGTATTTTCACTCAGCATGATGAAAAGTAACCGAGACAAGGGGGAACAGGTGAAGTCTCCAACCTCACAGCAGTCTCTAATTGGGCAGCCTAACAAAGAACACGACAGTGGTGTGCAGTACAAATAATTAAAACAGATTAGCAACACAATTTAGTGTGTGCCGGTGATAGCAGGGCATCATGTGTTAGGTGGTCTATTGAGGTAACTCTGTCATTGAAATCCAAATAATAAATACTAGTACAATGGAGAGCTGGAAGAAATCTCTTGTGTGGGGAGGATATGGCCAAGGTCAAGATTCAAAAGTAGGTTAGAACTTGTGTGCAGGAAGTGAAGCTTCTCAGACAGGGAGAGAATTCTGAAAAGAGTTAGGTCCCTAATGCAACAAGAAGCCAGGAGAGGGCTTGCAGCATCAACACACAATCCGATTTGTATCTTTAAAGGCAGATTTTTCTGTGGGTGGCAATAGCTTGCTTAGGATTAAGAGTAGAATCAGGGAAGGTGGCCAGGAGGCGACTTTAGCTGTCCAGGCTATGGCTGCAGTAGGGTCACAGTAGCAGCTTTCATGTCTATCAGTCGCATCTGGAGTTAATCAGTCAACCATTTCAAAAGATATAGTTTCAGCCCAATGGTGTCAGTCACAAGGGGTTGAAGCAAGCAGACGGCTAGCCTGCTGTATTTCTACATCCCAGCCAGCCTTTTAGTTCATGAAGTTGTGCAGCTCTGTGAGGGCTTAGCATCCAAGGGAAACAGAATATTTTATGCACAATCTAATTTTATCCTCAAATGGAGTCTGCAAGGGAATGGTTGCATTGTCCAAATTCACACACCCGATTAAGTGGTGCAGCTATTTGTCAACTGCTTGAATTGTTACTTATGTATCAGTGCCCTGCTCTTTCAACAGAAAATAGAACAAATCATCTGCCTTCAGAGTGAAACCATAGGAGGGTGGAAGGGGAGAATTCAGCCCCTAAGGCTCAGGCTGAAACCTGACATGGGAGAAAAATTCAAAACATTAATTCCAAGTTGGCCTTCTCTTCTGATTCAGCAGCTTGTCTCCTGGTCACCATCCAAACCCATGGAGGATATTTTTTATATATACCTGCAGCTCTTCAGGGGCTCTGTCCAGATCGCATTGTTCACATTTGATTGTCTTATGTGATTTCTTTGCAAGCTGCAGTTTCAAAGAAAAATATATATTTAAAAAAAATACATTAGTTAAAATAATCAATAAGTCCCAGATGTGCTTTGATGTACATGGATCAGTAATAATAGCTTGATAAAAGATGTCAGCCCAGTAGGAGATACCTGGGCTCTACCTCTGCCCTCTTTTCACTAGTGTCATATATTAGGGCTAATGTTCACTGAAGGCAGGATATTCCCCCAACTTCTGATTACCGTAGGGCTGTTCTGGGCATGGACCAGGGAGGACAGCAGCCAGAGGAAGCCTGTTGTCCTCTGAACAGGAGTTGGGGTAGAGGACATGCCTAGCCAAGGGAAAGGAAATCACTGAGGACTGAGTTAGCTGCATTTGTATATTTTAAAGCCTATGTTGAAGGTGCCAATCATTTCTAAGAGCATCTGCTGGAATCTGTTTTCTTGTGAGAAAATGAAGAACCCATACATATTCTCTGAGCATCACAATACTTTTGGGTGGGCCACATAGCTCAGGGGATTAAAGCACGTGTTTAGGCAGACACAGGGACTGAGATCTGATCCCCAGCCTGCTATGCTGGCCCCACCCCCAGGGCACGCTGAGATGGTGAATGAGACCACCTGTAATCCCAGTGCTTGGGAGGTTGACAAGGAGCTTCCCAAGGAGGATCACTATGAGTCCGATCTACATAGTGAGAGCCTGTAGATTCTGTACTAAATACATTATAAAAAAGTATCATTCACTCCTTTCACCTTTTGTTCACAGACAGAAATGGGGGCTTACAGCAGTGAGCTCAGCTTTGGGAGCATGGGCCATAGGCGGTACCCACTTTGAGCTCAGGCCTCTTGATACGGGGCTCCTTTCCCCCTTGCCTCTTAGTTAATGAGGGTGCTGTGGGGACACTGGGGAACACAGAGCTCCCCTCACCTGTCTCTGCAGTTCTGTTATACTATGGACCAGAGTCTCATTCTTCTTTTCCTGGGGAGAGAAAGAAGTAGACGTAAGTCTGCATGGGGACATCATGGTCACCTGTTCTGATGAGCTGATTGCTGTTCCTCTCATGGTGGCAGTAACTCCATCTTACTTGCATGGTGTAAGTAGATCTTGAGATCAAAACAACAAGTAAAGTATGTGCCAACTCTGCAGCAATGTAGATCTCTCCTCCTAGAGTTTCCCAACACTAAGTATCATCAAAGAAACCCCACCTTGTATACTTCATTTTTATACATTTATGCTTTTCTGCTGGATGGTTAAGACCTAGGTAGATCCAAACTTATATACCAACACATGTACTTTATATTTCCTATGTGGTCATTGAAGTCTTCTCAGGGTTTATCTTGTAGTCCTGTACATTATTCTGTAGTTCCTTTGTCTGTGTCATCCATGTGGATGAGTCACGGCCAAT
>PVKA01042943.1:6593-17179 GCA_004027165.1 Ctenomys sociabilis | reverse complement strand
GGCCATAATATTAAGCTGAGCTGTAAATGGCTATGGTCGACAACTTCTTTGAATAACTCACTATTATTGTGGAATGCTGGACTGTGTTGGATTGTGATGTTGAGTTCAAGTACCTAAGTTAGTTGAATGACAATGGAGTGCCCACCTTTGACAGGTATAGACAAAGGAAGGGGTGTAGAAAGAAAAAATCATGATGTGTGTGTATAGACAGTACAGTTGGGATAGATAACACTGTGCTTCTACATAATCCGATGAGAGGCAAGATCTGCACTAATGGTGGTTGGACAGGATATCATGTCAGCTTCTAGTACTACGGTCATCCACTAGGAAAATAATTATTGAATTTTTGATATAATTCAGGTATAAAAAATAAGATAAGTAAGCAGATACACTCTTAATTTACTGATAAGAGACATCTGCTAAAATAATATCTGTAAATATAATATCATGTATGCACCTTGTACGATACCAAATCATTATGAAAACAGTTTGCAATGTATTAATTTATCTGTCTTGTTAAGGTGTCTTGAAACTGTCTGATTGATATTTGTACTTCAATAAAATAAAAAATAAATTTAAAAAATTGTAATAAACACACACACACACACACACACACACACGCACACACACACACACACAAATGAGCTTTTTACCCTGGAATGCCTTCTCACGTTTTATGTCTTTGCCTTCACAGAATCTTCTGGGTGTGGATTTACTTGGAGACCCAAAAGAGGTAAAAACCTTATGTTCTTGATTCTTTATGTCTTCAAACTCCAAAGTGCTGTTAAAGAAAACACTCTTCTTTGTGTAAGTAGAGACCGTTCTTGCATACATATTAGGCCCAGAGAGGGGCAATAACTTGCTATGATAATACTGAAGCAGGAGATTACATGGAATTCTGATCAAAGCCCACTCAGACAAGAAATAAGAACAAGAGCTCTCTGGCATCCCTCAGAGAGGAGTGTTCACCCAAGAGTTGATCACAAAGCCCTGTTTCCACTTTTATATTGTTTTTATCATATAGGAAAATTTTCTATATTTTCCTATATGTGTTGGTATATAAGTCTTGATCTATCTAGGTCTTAACCATCCAGCAGAAAAGTATAAAAATGAAGTATACATCGTGGGGCCATAATATTAAGCTGAGCTGTAAATGGGAATCTGCATAAAGTGAAGTTATAGAAGAAATGATTAAAAGAAAATAGAGAGTGATCAAGGGCACAAGTCTTCTGTGCAATCTGTTTACCTTACAGCTGAGCCTGCACATGGCCTAAGTCAGAACCACTATTCTCTTCAAGAAATTCATCTTCATCATTTATCCCAAACACTTCTGCTGTATAGTTAACCCATAGTTGTCCAGCTTTACCCCAGGAGGTAGTCTTATCAATACAACCACAAGCATCAGAGACAGGAGTAGAACACATTGCCTAATCCCCAGTGCAACGTTCCCAGTCAGCTGATCAGTACATTCTGGGCTCAGCTATCACTTTTCTCATTCACATTTCCTTGTTTGAAAAGACTCTGTGGAAGGAAAGCTTTTCAGAATCTTCTACTACCAAGATATGGAGAAATCTAGCTAAGAGTTTCTATAGTCTTTTTCTGAGGGCAGGTCTCCTGGGAAGTCACAGGGAACCTAGGCTTCCAGGAAACCTCCATAATCCTATCTCTTTCTTCATTCTCCTCACTCTTCATAGGGTTGTCAATGTCTAGTGCCATTAGCTGTGTAGGATCTTACAATCCTGTCCTCACTACAACCTCCCTGGAGATCATAGCACTTCTCTTAAAGGTCTTGTGAGGAAGAAATAGGATCTATTCAGCCACAAAGCAAAGATTTATGAAGGCATTTCATGTTTCAGGACCTAAACGAGTGTCTGGGCTAACAACAGTGAAATACAGGGGTGGGTTATGTTAGAGAGAGCATTGGAAGAACTTTAATTGTAATTCAGAATGAGGTTGGCAGGTGGGTAAACCAGAGGGGCCTGAATAGAACAGTGGTATTTCTTGCTCTAGCAAGAAGAGACAGAAACTACTTGGGAGGCCCCTGATTTTCAGAAACTGAGGCAACAAATTCTGCTTGGAATGGAGCAATGAGGTCGAGACATGTTGGTGGAGTCTGGATGTAAATGAAGAAAAAAACTGACAGGATTTTTTCAATCAGCAGAACATATTTATTGAGGGAAAGAAAGCTCACTTCAAAGAGAGAGACAGGAGGGATGTCCTGTGTGGGTTGTGCCCCTGAGAAGATTTTTGATAGTGTAGGGTGTAAGGAAAAGAGAGGAGTCCACTCTTGAATTTTCTGATCCAAGAAAGAACATGAAGATGGCCTCACAAGGCAGTTACCAAAGTCCACTGGGTAGGTGTAACTATCACTGTCATTCTCATGGTCGTCGATGTCAGTGGTCTCTTATGGATAAAACCCAGGGTCCCTAACTGCTTGCCTTCTGTATGTTTTCTAATTTCTTCATTTTACTTTCCTACTCCATGATATTACATACTTGACTTTGCAGACCTAAGCTAGAACATATTGTTCCTTCATAAAAACCTGACCTTGCTTATATAACAAATTGCCTTTCTTCCATTGAGTTAGTCTTAACATGCCCGAGTGTTAAAGATGTACAAGATATTATACAGAAGATATTATCTGCTGCAAGGCATTCCTCCAAGTTCAGGATTCCTTGATATTCCTGGTGTTATAGCCAGTACAGCCCTTTGCTCAGGATGTTTTCACTTTCAGAACATTCCTGTCTTTTTTTTTTTTTTTTTTTTTTTACTTGACCATAACCTGCATCCTCATCCTTCTGTGCCTGGCAGCCACCTATCCCAGGGACCTCTTATGTGTCTTCCCCTAAGATAAGCTGCTCCTCTTCTTGACTCCCAGAGCAGCCTTCACTGGACTAATGTTCTACAGTAACAACAGTTACTCTCAGCCCATCTGTATTCTCAGATGATTACAGTAGAGTATGGCTTTTGTCTTCATCTTCTCATGCTTTTCAGTGGGGGATGTAGTGTCATCTAGGCACTTTCAGTTGTAAGTTCAAAATCCTCAGCTTTAGAGATAAATAGGCACATGCAGTTGAAGCTTAGCAATGCAGGACTCTATACTCAGGAATTTGCTTTCTTGTTGAAGTTTATTTTAATCCAAAAGTTTACACTTGTGAGACTTCTGTGGTCATTTACAATGAATTTATTGACAGCACTGAGCAATTTCCATCACATCATACCCATGTGTCCATGTTATTCTAAAGGAGAAAATCTATTTTAGTGCCACATTTTTCATGCTGAAATGTATCTTTTGTAGTCATCTGTGAGGGACTACAAAAATATTTACTTTGGTTAGTGATTTCTTGACTTGATAGAGTTGTCAAGCATTACGCTGAAGTGCTATCTGCTATTCCTATGCACAGGAGGATGTGATATGCCTAATGGAGGGAAACAGTACATGACATAGATAAGCTCCATGCTAATGGGTGATGATTTTCCCTTTCTCTTCTCACACCAGTAGCACCTCATGACAATTAGAATGACCATTAACTTCCCAAATTTCTGCCATTGGCGTCTACAGACAGCCTTGCTAATAGGACCCTAATTTTCTGTGGCTACTGACCACTACTGGGATAATGTCTGATGCATGCCACACCCTCATTCTCTCTCTCTCTCTCTCTCTCTCACACACACACACAGATAAAGAGACAGAAACAGAGAGACAGCGATAAAGACAGCGAAACAGAGAGGAGGAATTGGAGAGAGAGAGAGCCAGAGAGAGAGAGAGAGAGAGAGAGAGAGAGAGAGAGAGAGAGAGAGAGAGATGGAGACAGAGACAGAGAGAAAGAGAGAGACGCAGAGACACAGAGACAGGGAGACAGAGAGAAAATTATCATCTGCAGCAGCATAATCACAGATGTTCTCTTCCTCAGCACTATCCATTTGTTCCCACTGTGGTGGATGGAGTGCTGCTGCCCAAGACACCTGAGGAGATTCTGGCAGAAAAATCTGTCAACGTTGTCCCTTATATGATAGGAATCAACAAGCAAGAGTTTGGCTGGATCATTAACATGGTGAGTATGTATAGCCCTTAGGCAGATGCAGTCTCTATATGTTTATCCATCATTGTCCTGACTTGTCCTGACTTCACTAAGATCCCTTTGATTTGCACACATTGGCAAATTTCCACACAGTGGAAATTATTTTTCAGAATTTCCCTGGGAGGGCACAAGTGTAGCATGTATGGTCTTGGGCCCTCTTTCTAAAATAATTTTTGATTGACTTTCTATTACAGAAATGTCCAGCCTTACTGATTTTACAGAGAAAATACTTGGTAACTTGGATAAACTGAGGAATAGGGTCAGATAAATGGCTGAGGAGTCCTGGAAAGAGGATCAGGCTCATCACCTTCCACTTTGGGGATGGACTCATGACTCCTTTAGACCTCCATTTGTGTTTTCAGATAACTTTTAGGAAATGTTCTGCTTCAGATTTCTTCTTTTTTTAATATCGAAGATAATCAAAGCTCTGCACTAGTTAAAGCATTTAGATCAGTTTTATTCAGCAATTTGATCACAGTGAGAAAAATACCAAGCGTGCCTTGATCTTGAAGTCTTAACACCAAAGAGCACAGACATCCAAGCACCCGGAGGCACTTGGTGTGAGGACTGAGTCCACATAACTAGACCACTGGATTTATTGTTCATTGAAGCTCATAAGTAGGAGAAAAAATTTATTTTCATGAAAGGAAGCAGAAATGTAGTTTAAAGTGAGATCCCCAGTGAAATATCAGATATATCAAGAATCATTTCTCTATATGTTTATATTTCAAATACATTTGAAAGCATTCTCAAAAAATTTTGCTCTCTATGTGTTAGAGACACTCTTCTGGTGAAAGATGTACACTTCAAAGGGCAGAGAAGTACTGATAATTGTACATTTCCTAAGGGATAATTTATAATCTACATATTATCAGGTATTCTTCTTTCTCTCACACGTATTTAGGGTTCTAGATCATATGACTTTTTGCAGTAAGGAAATAGGCAGGCCTTGAATTACATGATCACAGAGATTTGACAGAGTTGTCACATATTGTGAAATCTGCAATTCTCATTTCGGAAGTACCTTAAAGATTGGGCCAAAGGACCAAAGTCATAATGATCATTTAGTTCTCATGAGTCCCTGAGTCAATGGGAATTGCCCAGAAATTCCATATCCTGAGCCTTTTGCTTCTAGGAGACCTAGATTTAAACATTTCTTGGATTCCTGGCTGTTTGAATGAACATTTACCTCCATAACTAGAACTAATGTTCTCTCTGTCCTCTCTCTCTCTCTCTGTCTCTCTCTCTCTCTCTGTCTCTCTCTCTCTCTCTCTCTCTCTCTCTCTCTCTCTCTCTCTCTCTCTCTCTCATCTTTCTGTAAGTTTCTGGGTATGTCCATTTCTTTCATTGATGTTTATAAAGTCATGAAAGGCCTTAGGCTTATGACACCCAAGCACAGATCCTTCATGCTAGTTTGGTTTGGTTTATATCCTAGAAGTTCATCATTACTCATAAATGCTTAATCATTTCATTAACAGTTGATGGGAAATCCAATCCCTGAAGGCAGACTGGACCAGAAGACGGCCACATCATTATTATGGAAATTCTATCGCTTTCTTGTAAGCATGTAAACATGGAAATTAGTACAAAAATCAAAGAAGGGCTGGGCCATACACAAAATCACAGATCAATTCAATGACAGACAAATGACTGAAATTGATGGTTTGGTTAATTTTTCTGCCTTCCCTGCTTTACTATCCAGGGAAGGTTTGCACAAGGCTCAAGAATTTCACTATTGGTGAAGCCTTATTTACTGGCTGGAGAGTTCATGTTACTTAAGAGGTTAGAGTTATCACTTTTCTGATGTATTTCAGCATGTTCCTGAGGAACTGTCACAAGTGGCCATTGAGAAGTATTTAGGAGGAACAGATGATCTTCTCAGAAAGAGAGAGCTGTTTCTGGACTTAGTGGCAGACTTCATGTTTTTGCCCCATCTGTTGTTGTAGCCCGTGGCCATAGAGGTGAGTCCTAGAAGACAAATTTTGACACACCAGCTTTGCACTCTGATCTCTCTCCCTCCCAGATACAGAAAAAGTTGACAGTTAGGAAACCACGATTGATAATATATCACCTCAGGAGCTGTGCCCTATTTTGCTCCAATGAGGAGCTGACTCTGAGAAAAGAACTCAAACACAAGTGGTTAATCTGGGGAGTGTTCCCAGAAAACGCTAGTAGGGAGAGATAAGGCAATGACATCAACAACCAGTGGAAACTAAAATGATGCAGATTGTAGCATGCACATCAGGGTTGTCCTGTCTGAGCAGCGAGGAGCTTGGCATTTTTTCATATGCTGAAGACTATTCGAAGAGGTGATTAATTTTGCGATATTTTTATTTTCCACATACACATGCTACATGTTTACAATGGTCAGACAAAGCTGGGGAAAAAGTTGCAAATGCTGGAATCAGGGGTTACCAATGAGGCACCAGCAGAACTGCCCCAGTAGCTCCTTCTCTGAGGTGGTGGTGATCTGTGGGGCCAGATTGGAAGTACTATATAATGGATTTCAAAATATTTTCAAAGCAGGAGGGAGATTTAAGCTAAGGTCACTAGGGGATCTGAGGGGAAGCATAGGAACCAAGTACAGAATGAGGGAGAATTTACAAGAACAGATGGGAAATGTGCATTCATTTTCAATGTCCATTTAGGCTTTTTCTGTCTTGTTGTATGCCAGGGTGGCAGCTGAGGGCCAGAATGGGGACTATCACAGGACCTTCTGACTCTGGCCCAACATTCGGTGGTTGGAGTGAGTTTAGGGGCCAGTGAGCATATCTAGATGGAGGTGGCCTTCTTTATTTTCCCTTTTGGAGCCTCACAGATTTTTTTTTATTTTTTTCTTTTTGTTTTTTAGAATTTATTTAGTGCAATGCCTATGTAGCTTGGACTCATAGTGATCCTCTTGTTTTTGGCCTTCCAAGCGCTGGAAGTGTGTGCCAACTTGCCCAGTCTCAATCGTGGTCTCAGCACACCCTGGGGGTGGGATGTCATGGCATACCAGGAATCAAACCCTGGCTCCTGGGTCTGCTCAAGCAGATGCTATAATCTACGGAACTATCTGGCAAGCCCTTGTAGAACCCTCCTTTGCCATTAGGTCTCATTCAACAAGTCTGAACCTAGGAATGGCTGTGCATTCCTGGGTTATTAAGTTCAGGACTTAATAAGTGTTATAAGAGCTAACCTTTGTATTCTTCTTTCACTGTTTGATTTTGTGCAAATGCAACTACTTGTAAGTGATTTCAGGGCATCAGGTGACTATAATACAATATTTTGAACTAGAAAATGAAAGTGATTCTTGTAATTTCTTTAACACTGTAAATTGGCAAGCAGGAAGGTTTGGACAATTGTACTGTGGATTTATGATGGTCTATGGAAAGGAGAAGGTAATGCTTGAATTTTGTCCCTTTCTTTCAATTCTTTGATCTGTTTCTCTTAATTTCTTATATAATTTTTTTTCTTTCTTCTTATAATTTTACTTGCATTGATCTGGTAATATAAAAAACCTAGTTGGAAGACAATGCTATGCATTACAACTGTATTTATTGTGAAATTCATAATATTTTGTTAGCTAAAATTCTGTATTATTTTTAATTTTCCTGTTTTCATATTATTTTGTACTCTAAAAAGTAAAAAAATAATTAAAAAGTATACAATGGCAAATTTTATAAATTCATGGTTTATGCTATTATGATATGATTTAGAGATACAAACAACAATAATTATATTGATTTATGAATACAAATTAGAATAATTATACAAAGCTGATTAGCACATGCATCTCCTTAATAACTGAATACTTTCTATGATGAGAACACTTAAAATTGCTTTTCCTGGAAATTTAATTGCACAATATTCTGTTATTTACTGCCTTCATCGCACTATGCAAGGATATAAAAGTTACTTTTTAATCTAAGGTTCTGTACACTTTCATCCTTTCCTCCTTCCCTTCTTGCCAACCTGTATCACCATCATTTGTCTCCTTTGCCTATGAGTTTTAGATTGCACATATAATCCTACCATGATATTTGTGTTTCCCTGCCTCACATATCTCACTGGTAATGTTTTCCATTTTCATATATATGAAAGACAGAATTTCTTCACTTTTATGGTGAAAGAGTATGTAATGACACACTGTCATTGCTCACTCTTTCATAACTTTATCTCTGTGTGCACACAGCAGCGACCATGGGGATATAGTCTTTGCTTCAACAAACTCATTTGAAACAGCACTTTGAGTAGATATTCAGAATCAGAATCACTGGATTATATGGTAATTCTAGGTTAAGTTTTTTGAAGACTGTTACACAATTGTCAAAATGTTCCCTTTCTCCACAACCTCTCCAACGTTTCCTGTTTTTCCTTGTTGATTTTTGATGGCATTCTTACCAAGGAAAGATAATTACTCATCGCGATTTTAAGTTACAGTTTCCTAATTACAAATGATGTTTAGTATTTTAAAACTACATTTGTATGTCATATTTTGAGAAATATTAATGCAATTTGTGTGTCCTGTGCTTATTTTTTAAATTGAAGTGTTTTTTGTTTGTTTGTTTGTTGGCTTCGCTTTCTTTTGAGGCAGAGTCTCATTACACAATTCAGGCTGGTCCTGAGCTCACTTTGTAGCCATGCTGGTCTCAAACTTGCAATAATCCTTTGGCCTCAGCCTAGCAAGTACTGGAATTACAGAAGTGGGCCACCATGCCTGGCTCTTTACTTGAGGTTTTTGCTTTGCCGTGGAGACATTTGAGCTTTAGTGTATGTTTTGCTTAATAAACACTTACCATGCATATGGTCTGTAGATATTTTTCTCAGTCTGTGGATTTTCTATGGATATTGTCAATCATTTTTTATTTTGAGAAGTAGGTTTTCAGTTTTAGGTAAACTATTTGTCTGTTTTATACTCGTGTTGCTGCATATGCTTTTATATTTAAATCTAAAAAGTTATTTTTCCAGACCAGTCTTTTTACTTTATGTTAAAAATTGCTTTGGTGACTTGGGATTTTTTGTGTGTGTGGTTTCATATAAATCTGTTGATTATTTTATATTTTCTGGAAGAGTCACACTGTAGTTGAGGTAAGAATTTCACCTGAGCAGCAGATGCTTAAGAGCAGTATGGACATTTAACAATATTAATCATTCCTATCCATAGAATATTTTCCCTCTATTTCTGTGCTTCTTCTTCTTTTCTTCTTTCTTGTTCTTGTTCTTCTTGTTCTTGTTCTTGTTCTTCTTCTTGTTATCCTTCTCCTTCTCTTCCTCCTCCTCCTTCTCTTCCTCCTCCTTCTTCTTCTTCTGTATAATTGTCTCATTTTAGTGTTCATGGAACTTTAACCTCATAAAATAATTTTCAAGATCTTTCTCTTTTTTAAGAAACTGAGAAGCACAAGTACTAGTTGTTTAAATGTTTGTTGTAATTCATCAATGAAGCCATCAGCTTCTGCGAGGCATTTTTTTGATGGGAGAGTTTTCATTATTGATTCATTCTCATCAGTTGTTATTGAACAATTCAGATGATCTTTGTTTCCTTCATTCTGTCTTTGTAGGATTTATTGGACTGGGCATTTATACTCTTTTTTTCTAGCTTATCAAATTTGTGTGTATGCAATTTTAATAGTTCCATTATTTTTATGGTTTATATGCAGATGTCCCCCAAAAGCCCTCTGTACTCATAGGTGGCAGTTCTGAGACTTGATTGAATCTTGACGGTGTGATTGGTCTACTGATGAGTTTATATCTATAAGTGATGTTGGGAGGTCAAGCCTGATTGAAGAAAGTGAGTTACTAGAGGGGTGGCCTAGGAGGGTGCCTTCCTCATGCCTGTCTAGATTCTTCTTTTTTGGTTCCTACTGCTGTTCCATGAGCTTTTTCTCCTCTGGCCCATCACCCTGGAGACAGCTCACTGAACTGAAACCTCTATAAACTGTAAGTCAGAATAAACATCACTGCCTGTAATTTGCAGATGCCAGGCATTTTGTCTCAGTGACAAAGTAACAAGACAATGATTTTTTTTTTCTGAAGGGCTAATTGTAATGCTCACACTGTTCATTTTTCATTTCATCTGAGTCTTTTCTTCTTGACTATTGTAGATCAAAGTTTGCAATTTGGGGGGCTGAGGAGATAACTCAGTGGTCTAAGCACTTGCCTGGCATGAGTTGGGACCCAGGTTCTATCCATGGTGTGGCATACCTTGCTCGGGTCAGGCCCCCTGGAACTCCATGTGGTTGAGCATGTCTGTAATCCTTGCACTGAGTAAGCTGAGACAGAAGGATTGCTATGAGTCCAAGCTATGCAGTGAGACCCTGTACCAAATACATAAAATATTTTTTTAAAAGTTTGTAATTTTATTTTTGTTTTGCAAAAGCCAAATCTTTCTTTCTCTTTTGTAAAATTTTATAGTCTCTTATCTATTTGTCATCTGATCCTTGTAGTATTTTTTTTTCTACTAGTATCTTTGGGCTTGTTTTTTTTTTTTTTTTTTTTTTTTTTTTTTTTTTTTTTTTTTTTTTT
>PVKA01042942.1:0-17081 GCA_004027165.1 Ctenomys sociabilis | reverse complement strand
ACTAGGTAAATAATTATTGAATCTTTGATATAATTCAGCTATAAAAAAACCTGTAAATATAATTTCATGTATGCACCTTGTACAGTACCAAAACGTTATGAAAACAGTTTGCAATGTATTAATTCATCGACTCTGTATGGTTAAGGTGTCTTTAAACTGTCTGATTGACATTTGTATTTTAATAAAATAAAAATAAATGGAAAAAAATATGTGCAGCATTCTTTAGCTCATCCATATTTTGTTTTGTACATATTTGTGACAGAAATATAATTAATATTTTTGTCTTCAAATGCCTGTGCCAGAAATTCTGCTACCTCAGAAATGTGTGACAGTGAGTAAGCTGTTTAACTTCTCCCAGCACCAATATTTTTATTTCTAAACAACGGATAACTTTAGCTACCTCTTACGAATGACTGCAATGATGTAAATGGATGATGTACATACAAGGTGTATGCCTAGTACGTAATAGGCACTCAAGCCTGGCTAGATCTTAGTCTGTTTAAGAAGACTTTTCATTTCTCTAATGCCTCACAGAATATGCAGCATTAATACACTCTTTCTTATGTGTTTAGTACAGGGTCTACAAAGTCTCAATACACTGATCAGACTCATAATGATCCTCCTTTTTTCAGCCTCCCAAGTGCTCTTATTACAGATGTGCGGCACCATGCCCAGGCACAATTGCAGTCTCAGTATGCCCTTGGTGAGGGGCCAGCATGACATGCTGGTGATCGAACCCTGGTCCCTGGGTCTGCCTAAGCAGGTGCCTTTAGTCTGCTGAGCTATTTGGCTAGCTCAGAATAATATACATTCTTATTTTTTTTTTCTTCTATATAAACCTTGTGAGGCACAAGCCATTATGATGGTAGTTGCTATGGTCAATTATTTTATTTTATAAAAAACTATTTGTTTCCATTACTATCACTTATATTCAGTTTCTTGGTTATACATTAGACAACTTACCTTTTCCTGTTGATTTCGATATATAAGATAGTTTTCTTTTTCTGATACTGATTCACAATCCGAGGATGATGCCGGCATCTTTCTAAAGAACTATTTTTCAACTGCTTATTTTTTCACTGTAGCAAATGAATGTGGGGCATTTGTTGAGAGGAGTTCATCAAAGGTCACTCTCATGTGTGTGCTTTTATAGATGGCCTTTGCTGACCTTTTACAAAGTGAGACCTTTATCTGGATGGAGTATGATGTCTATTTATGTTGATCATTTCACATTTGAAAGTGCCCATTTGAATGATATAGTTGTTGAGATAGAAATGTGATATGTTGAGACCACACTGCACTTACTACTTCTGTACATGTTCTGGAATTTGTAGTTGTGAAATAACTGAAGACACATATTTTTATACAACATCTACTAAGACAAGCTTGTCTACTGTGTGCAAAAAAAGTTCTAGGACCAAGAAATGAACAGCGCTGTGAAGATGAAGCAATGATGTCAAACACAACACTTTTGGAGGTCAGTTTCAAAATCTGGCTCCTAGAAATGTTCCTGCATCCATTTAAACACAATTGAAGATAATATGCTTAACAGAAGGAAGGAAAGAAAGAGAAAAATCACACATCCACAATTACTTACTAAACAAAACACCAGAGTCAAACTATGAGAGACTGATTGAGTTAGAGAGAGATTGAGGAAAACAGGCAGAGAGAGAGAGAGAGAGAGAGAGAGAGAGAGAGAGAGAGAGAGAGAGAGAGAGAGAGAGAAAGAGAGAGAGCCCAAGGAGAACTCTGTTATTCTCTGTTGTGATGTAGAAATCTTCCTTTGCTGGTGTTTAGAATGTACTAGTGTGCTGTGGGAACTGCTTATAAAATGAAGGATTGCAATACCTACTAGAAAAATATCACTGTTTTCTGAGACACTGCAGTTACTAAGAACATGTGGTGAAATTTATAACCCAGACAATACTTATTTGAAAGTATGAATGGCTATTCTCCAGTAGTGAAAGTACACAGAAAATACAGTGATTCTGGAGTCATTAAAATAATCAGACTATAGTGGCCAAGTCTTCCATTCTACATTTGGAAGACCACTATCTAGACAAAGCTAAACAGATGAAACCATACCCATATAGAGAAAGGAATGAATCTTTTTGCCAATCAGATAATGAGCTAGGGAGATAATAGATTAATAGTGCTTCATATTAGATTTAAACATATATAGAAAAATGGAATGGAGGAAAAATGTAACACAGAAAATATGATAGAAAAGAATTAAAAACTTAAGGTAGTCTTAATTGGGTGTATATCCTGGCAATGATTTAGAAAAGTGATAAAATAAGAGGCAATCTATGATTGAGATTAAAAAAGCAAAATAGGACCTCAATTTATATATCTTGATGAATGATTGTTTATCAACAGATAAACAGTTGAATGGACAGAAACTTGAGGCATTCCTTAACTATTATAGAAGTGAAAACATCAGTTAAGAATACTAGGACCAAAGTTCTTACCTAGGATTTAGTTAAGAAGCTTAAAGACAATTCTCTCTGATAGGGACTCTCTGGCTAAAACTCAGATTTTATTATGACAAGAATAAGACTAATAATTTTTCAGATTTTCAGAATGAAGACAAATCATACTACTAAATCATAATCACACAACACAGAAAAGTATGCCATACAGATGTTGAAAAAGAAAATTAATGCTACCCCTTCTTGCATTGTTCAGAACCTAGTGCACTTCATATTTTAGTATCTCTTCTTACAAATATATTTCTCTGCCAATAAATGATAATAAATTTATCTGAAAAATAAATCAAAATATATTATGTAGACTACTCTATCTTTATTCTAAGATATGTTTTATGTGATACTCTCTTTAAATCCATAGAGTTTTAGAAGACATCTTCATCAAAATTTGTAATGGATATATAATATGACATTACATGAAGGGACATATATTATTTACCTATAATTGTACTTATATCCTTCTGAGTGCAAAGCTTGCATTTTCCCTCAAACAGTTTAAAACAAGCTATAAGCAACATGTAAATTAACATATAAACCAAAATAGTATGGCTGTATTTAAGTAGTCTAAACATTGTATTATTCAGGGGGACTATATAGAAACTATGCTTTCATTTAGTTCTAAATCAAATTTGTAAGCTAAAAATTGTGAGTTCAATGAATAAAAAGCAAAACAGAAAAAACCCAAGTTTTCTAAGTATTCTGTATATGGCAGCATGAAAGACAAGGTGATTACAAAGAAACCATTTTTACAGAACCCACACAGTACAATGAATTGATTATTGGAACTGAAGTCTAAAGAACAATATTTCTCTCTTATCTGAATTAATTATTAGTTATGCAATAGACTTATTTACTCAACAGAGGAAAATAAAAAGTGAAGCTCTGAGTTTACTTTGTTTAAAAATACCTCTTGATGTCTTCATCTACCTGGGTAGATATTTATTCCATTTTATATCTGAGTCCATTTTATAAGTAAGCATCAGTGGTAAGGCCTGGCTGGTTATTTCTTTCAAACTGATTGTGTGTACTGCTTTATATGTGCCTTGGGAAAAAAGGTCAGGATCTGAAAGAAGCTTTATTTAAGTAAAGCTTGGGATCCAGAAGATCCCAAGGTAAATTCATTACCTTGCTGACATGGTATAAATTCCTCATCAGACATTTTCAGGTCTGCCCTTGGAAGCCAAGTGATAATGTTGGCTAGCAGAAGACCTTGCAGGGTGAAAGAAGCAATTTTCTTCATGCCAGTTTTATCCCTAAGTACAGAGTCTGTGTCGATTGATGTTACAATATTTTCACTATCAAAAATCACTCATATGAACTCTAAAATTATGCAATTGTAAACAGAAGTGCCAAACATTTGTACTATACATAATAAGCATTTGTGCATGACTCAGGGGTTCTGACATCTCAGTGCCACTTCTCTTGGTGACAGACTTAGCTCCCCTCTGACTATCAGTGTATGGCTAGATGAAAGCTTCAGGCATAAAACTCACTTAAAATTTTCCTGGTATCACAATATGTTTATTTGCATCCCCCTTTTTATTTTGTTTTGTCAGAGATGGGTGCTCCATTGCTGCTGGAGATGTTGAATTTGGAGAATACTTTAAAAGGTCTTTTCATATGAGGTGCCAGTCCAAAAATTGTAGCTACTTGAATTCAGCAAAATAATCCAATATAGTCCAATAGTCTATAATAGTGGTGAGATACCAGCACAACTGGCAATTGTCAGAAGCTGTTTCTTTATTAATTTCATGGAGAAACAAATAGCAATGAGACAGTTTCAAAACCAATTAGTAGGACAGTTTCAATTATTAATACATTGCATATTGTTTTCCTCTTAGTGGGTATTCATAGTACAAGATGCAGACATGATAAAATACATACATACATATATATATATATATATATATATATATATATATATATATGTAAATACAAGACAATTAGGATATGTACACAGCTACTTCCTCTCAGTTAAATGAAAAGAAATGTTTGTACTAATAGTGCTTAGCCAAGATTTCATGTCTACATCTTATCCACTGAATAACTCCTACGAAGACAATATGAAATTTTTTAATTATTGTAACTGTCATACTAATGTGTTTTTAAAGCTGTTTCATTGCTATTTTACCTTTTTTGTCAGTAAAATGATGTGTTCAGGTCCTTTTTTTTTGCTTCAGCTCCTTTGGTTACCCTCTGTTGGTTCTTTGTTCAGGCGAGCATGAACAGAACTGGGATGCAAACGAAGTAATGAAAACTCCCCGTCTTAGCTGGATTTGGGGGGAGGATCTGGAAAATTCCTGGTGTCAGACCTCCTGTGTCAGGCAGGTCACTCTCTAGGTGGGCGGGTCTGGGATTTGGTGTGTCTTCTGGGCTCACAAAAGGATAGTGGATGATCTTATTCACCAAGTAGGCTGTACTGGATTGGCCAGCATGTGCTGGGTCTGGATCTACAGGCCGTCACCCGAGAAGGCTGGGAAAGGTCCCACTGGTGCAGCGGGCCTGGAGTCCACACTCACAAGCAAGGCTACGCTGGGTTTTGGGCCATGGTGTGGGACATGGGTTTGTTGAGAAATGTCCCTCTGGCGTGGCAGGCTTGGAGTTTTCACTCCAGGCTGAACTGCACTGGGTCTGAGGCCCTGTGGTGGAACCGGAAATCGCTGGGAAATGTTTCTCTGGAGTGGTGGGCCTGGAGCTCTAAACAGGCCACAGGGGGTGGGGGACCAGGGAATCCCTAGGAAATATCTAGGGATATTTCCTAGGATATTTCCTAGTGGGGCTGTAGTTCTACACTCACTAAACTTTGATGCCAGGGACTCAGGGAAATTCCCACTCGCTCAGCGGGCTTTAGGTCAGGGGATATTGGGAGGTACTGGTGAGTGGGTCTTGAGGAACAACAGCCGAAAGCTATGGAGGAAATAAAATGAGAAGTAATACCCCAAATTAAAAAAAGAAATATCTCAATACACAGTATCTGAAAGAAAGAATGAATTCCAGAAACATTGGGTGGAAAAACTATGCTCACCGAGAACAAGTGCAGAGAGCACTATCCCAGCTGAAATATATGAATTAACAGGATCTAAAGCAAAGACAACAGCAGAAAGATCATGTGGAACTCAGGCAGAAATAAGTTCTGAAATCAAAAAAGAATTCTTTGAAAAAAAGGAATTCTTTGAAGTCACAGCATCTGAAATACAGAAACAAGTACAGAAATATACAAAGGAAACCCAACTTGGAAGAAACACTGCAGAAAAACAATTAATAATTAACTCTAAAGAAAACACGCATAAAAAATTGAGATCAGAAATATCATGGATTCCTTCAATGAGCAATACAGAAAAGAAATAGAACACATGAAACACAGTCAAAGAGATATAGAAGAAATAAAAATAGCAATCACGAGTCTACAAAACAGTTTGAGTGAAAGCGAAGACAGAGTTTCAGATCTTGAAGATGCCAGAGCAGCTAGTGAAAAGGTGAGAAAGGATCTCATAAAAACAATGAGAATGGAGGAAAAAATAATCCATCACCTGCAAGATGATGCCAGGATGAACAATGTGAGAATAATTGGTATCAACGAGAATGAAGGAGTCAATACAAATGACATAAAAAGAATTTGGGGAGAAATAATCGCAGAAAACTTCCCAAATATGAGGAAACAATCCAACATTCAGGTCCCAGAAGTATACAGACAAAAGAAAACTTCAACCCAAGTAGAAACACAGCAAAACATATAATAGTTAAAATCCAAGAAATACAACACAAAAATAATATACTGAAAGCTGCTAGAGGGAAGAAAAAGCTCACATTCAAAGGAAAACCCATCAGAATTACAGCGGACCTCTCCACACAAACAATGAAGGCAAGGAGAGCAGGGAGCAGAGTTCTTCAAGTCCTACACGAAAAGAAATTCCCGCCCAGACAACTATACCCTGCAAAACTCTCTTTCAAGTTTAATGGAGAAGTGAAGTACTTCCACAACAAAGAACAACTAAAGAATTTCATGATGACAAAGCCATCCCTTCACAGGCTTCTAAAAGATGTTCTAGAGAGAGACCACAATGACCAGAACCCCATGAATGAGGATGGAAGAACCCATGAAACAAGAGAGACAATCAAACACAGGTTACAAAGGAGTAAACAATACCAGGTAAATATCATGACAAACATAAGTCAGCACATTTCAATTATAACCATAAATATAAATGGAGTCAATTCTCCAATTAAGAGAAATAGACTGGCACAGAGTATTAGGAAATAAAATCCAACAATATGCTGTATACAAGAAATACACTTAACACAAAATCATAAAGATTAGAGAAGAAATCAATTCACAACATTCATAAGCTCAAAGTCAAAGGATGGAAATCAATACTACATGCCCCAGCCCCTCAGAAAAAAGCAGGAGTGGCAATGCTGTTCTCAGACAGTCTCAACTTCAAACCAAGAATGACCAAACGACACAAAGAAGGCCACTATATACTGATCACGGGAAAAATACAAGAGCAAGAAGTAACCCTCATAAATATTTATGCACCAAACACACAAGCACCCAACTATGTAACACAAATCTTAGGGGACATAAAAAACTTATTGTCTAAAAACACAATCTTAACACGATACCATAATACTCCCTTATCTCGAAAAGATAGGACAACCATAGAAAAAAAAATAGCAAGGAAGTAGCAGAACTGAACCATAGCTTGGAACAAATTGACCTGATGGACATATGCAGAGTGTTTCACCCAACCACAGCTGAATACAAAATTTTTTCAGCTGCACACAGGACATTTTCCAAAATAGACTACATACTAATACAGAGGTCATGCCTAAGTGTATGCAAGAAAACAGAAATTATCCCATGAATACTATCTGACCACAATGCAATGAAATTGGAAATAAATGATAAAAGAAACCAGAAAAAAACCACTGAATTCATGGAAACTACTCAATACCCTACTCAGCAATTAAAGAGTTGCAGAAGAAATTCAACAATATCTACAATTCAATGAAAATTCAAGTACAAGTTACCGGAATTTATGGGATGTGATGAACGCAGTTCTTAGAGGGAAAATAATAGCTCTGAACTCACACATTAGGAAAACAGATCTGGAACAAATTAGCACCCTAATGTTGCACCTCCGACAACAAAGAAGAGCAAACAAAACACAGAGCGCAAAGAAGGGAAGAAATCATAAAGATTAGTGCAGAAATTAATTCAATTGAGATGAAGAAAACAGTTCAAAGAATCCACAAAGCAAAAAGTTGGTTCTTTGAAAAACTAAATAAAATTGATAAGCCTCTTGCCAACCTCATCAAAAAGAGGGAAAGGAAAATTTAAGTGCAAGCGATAAGGAATGAAGAGGGTGAAATAACCACAGACTCAGCACAAATTCAGAAGATTATCTATAGTTACTTCGAGAATCTTTACGCTCACAGAATGGAAGACACAGAAGAAATGGACTGATTCCTCAAAAGGTACAAATTACCAAAACTAAATCAAAAAGATATAACAACTGTCAATAATCCGATAATAGCCAACGAAATACAAAACATAATAAAAAGCCTAGCGACAAAGACAAGTTCAGGTCCTGATGGATTCACAGCTGAATTCTACAATAAATTTATAGAAGATACAATCCCTACACTACACAAAGACTTCCATGAAGTTGAAAAGCAAACAGTTCTCCCAAAATCATTTCTGGAGGCAAGTATAATATTGATTTCAAAATCAGGGAAAAACACAGTCCAAAAGAAGAATTACAGGCCAACCTTCCTCATGAACATAGATGCAAAAGTATTCCACAAAATCCTAGCAAATAGAATACAGCACGTCATCAAGAAGATCATACACTATGACCAGGTAGGATTCATCTCAGGGATGCAAGAATGGTTCAATATTCGAAAATCTATAAATACAATACACTATATTAATAGACTGAAATCTAAAAACCACATGATCATCTCAATTGATGCAGAGAAAGCCTTTGACAAAGTCCAACACTCATTCATGTTCGAGGTCCTACAGAAAATTAGAATAGATGGACTCTATCTGAACTTGATAAAAGCCATCTAAGACAACCCAAAAGCTCATATAATCCTTAATGGGGAAAAATTGAAAGCTTTTACTGTTAAATCAGGTACAAGACAAGGATGTCCTCTATCGCCCCTCCTATTCAATATAGTCTTGGAATCCTTAGCAGCAGCCATTATAAAAGAGGGAGAAATAAAGTGAATGAGAATATGTAAAGAAGAAGTTAAGTTATCACTATTTGCAGACGACATGATACTTTACTTGGAAGACCCCAAAAATTCCACCAAGAAACTACTAGAACTGATAGGGAAATTCAGTAGCATAGCAGGATAAAAAATCAGTACTGAAAAGTCAATAGCATTCCTCTACAAAGATAACAAGCACACTGAAAGGGAAACAATTGAAACAATGCCTTTTACAATAGCACCGCAGAAAACGAAATACCTTGGGATTCACTTAACCAAGGAAGTCAAAGATTTTTTCAGGGAATGCTACAACACCCTAAGAAAAGAGTTATGGAGGATTTCAGAAAATGGAATGATATTCCATGCTCCTGGATAGGGAGAACCTGCATCGTGAAGATGGCCGTACTCCCAAAATTGATGTACAGATTTAATGCAGTCCCTATCAAAGTGCCACCAAAAACCTCCCAGACATAAAGAAATCATTCCTAAAATTTATTTGGAACCACAAACGACCTAGAATAGCAAAGGCCATCTTGACCAATCAAGACAAGGCAGGAGGCATCACAATTCCTGACTTGAAATTATACTACAAAAGCACTGTGATAAAATCAACATGGTATTGGCAACAAAACAGACCTGAGGATCAGCAGAATAGATTAGAAGATAGAGAGGCATCTATGAAAACAATCAGCCATCTAATCTTCAACAAAGGGGCTAAACAATCTCACTGGAAGAAAGATAGCCTCTTTAACAAATGGTGCTGGAAAAACTGGCTTTATACATGCTGAAAACTAAAAGTTGACACTGGTCTATAACCGTGCAGTAAGTTAAAGTCAAAATGGATTAAAGATCTAAACATTAAAACAGAAACACTCAATCTCCTGGAAGAGAAGGTAGGGGGAACTCTTGAAGACAAATGGGTAGGTAAAGTGTTTATGAACAAACATATATTCTCAAGGGAAGCCCTTGAAAGAATCAACAACTGCGATCATCTCTTCTTAAGGAGTTTCTGCATGTCACAAGAAATTGTCAACAGAGTGAAAAGACAATCTACAAATTTTGAAAAAGCCGTAACTAATAAGCAGTAAGACAGAGGACTTCTGTCTAGAATATATAAAGAACTAAGATATAACAGAGCCCTGAAATTTCAAGACTCAATGCAGAAATGGGCATCTGAGATGAATACACAACTTCTCAGAGGAAGAAATTAAACAAGTGAATAAATATACGAAAAAATGCTCCACATCGCTAGTCATCCTTGAAATGCAAATAAAAACAACACTGAGATACCATCTTACTCCAGAAAGAATGGCTATCATAAGGAAATCAACCAACAAAAAATGTTGGAGAGGCTGTGGGGAAAAGGGAACACTTCACTGCTGGTGGGAAAGTTCACTGGTACAACCATTTTGGAGGTCAGTGTGGAGACTCCTCAAAAGAGTAGGACTAGAAATCTCATTCAAGCCGGCTATCCCCCTACTGGGAATTTTCCCAAAGGGTCTGAAAACATTGTATCATAGTGATGTACGTGTACCTATGTTTATCGCAGTGCAATATGTGAAAGCAAAATCTTGGAAACAACCAAGATGTCCATCACATGAGGAATGGTTGAAAAAGGTGTGGTATTTCTATATAATGGAAGATTACTGAGCTGTTAAGAATGATAAGTTTGAACCATTTATACTGAAGTGGATGCCACTTGAACATATACTCATAAGTGAAATAAACCAGACACACATTTGTAAATATTGTATAGTCTCCCTAGTATAACAAGCAAAATGCAGAAATACAAAAGGAAACGTACAACAACATTTAAAATCTATTTAGTCAGATAAGACAAAGTGAATGGCATATGCTGCAGGATACTAATCAGCTTTTCTTCTGGATGGTTACCAACCTAAGTTCACAGATCAGAGTTGGAGAAATAGAAGAGCCACAAGGCCAGCCAACATTTTTGCTCTAACCTTTCAAGGTCAGTGAAGACTCAGGACGTAGGAGTATCTGTACTGCAACTTCATGCAACTCAGGTCAGCTCCAAATTTTCTGAAGAAGGAGATTATGGAGCCACAGAGGAAAGAGGTTGAAGTTCTATAGTGTGCCTGGGGAGTCACATGGAGAGAAAGCTTTCTCTCAGGCTCTCACAGAGAGCAAACTGGTCAAGCATTGGCCATGACTCATCCGCATGGATGACACAGACAAAGGATGTGCAGAATAAGGTACAGGACTACAAGATAAACCCTGAGGGGACTTCGCTGACCTCATAAGAAACATAAAGTACATGTGGTGGTATATAAGTCTTGCTCTATGTAGGTTGTTGATCATCCTGCAGAAAAGTATAAAAATGAAGTATATATCACGGGGCCATAATATTAAGTTGAGCTGTAAATGGTTATGGTCCACAACTCATTGTGATAACTCACTATTGCTGTGGAATGCTGGACTGTGTTGGATTGTGTTGTCGAGTTCAAGCACCTAAGTTAGTTGAATGACAATGAAGTGCTCATCTCTGCCAGGTGTAGACAAAGGAAGGGGTATAGAAATGAAGAATCATGATGTTTGTGTATGGACAGTACAGTTGGGATAGATAACGCTGTGCTTCCACATAATCCTATGAGAGGCAAGATTTGCCCTAACGGTAGTTGGACAGGATATTATGTCAGCTTCTAGTATATGGACAACATCTAGGAAAATAACAAGTTCAAAATGATTAATTATTGAATCTTTGACGTAATTCAGGTATAAAAAATAAGTTACGCAAAGAGCTACACTTTATTTCCTGATAAAAAACATATGGTATAATAATGTCCATAAGTATAATATCATGTATGCACCTTCTATGATACCAAAACATTATGAAAACAGTTTGCGATATATTAATTTATCAAATCCATCTTGTCAAGATATCTTAAAACTATCTCATTGATATTTGTACTTCAATAAATCAAAAATAAAAATAAAAAATAAATAAATAAAATAAAATTTATTTATATATAGAAGATATTTTGTTAGAAGAATGTACATGTCAGCATTGTTTATAAATGAAAAAGTTTTGAAAAAATTAAATGTGTGTTACTATAGTGTCTTATACAAAAGTGCTATAAAACTATCAAAACTATATTAAACAGAAAATTGTTACATATGTTTGAATAAAACAAAGTTTCAAGGTGATTACTGTGTGTCTCTGTGTGTGAATTCGGGCATGTGTGGGTATTTAATGTTTGTAATGATTGGATAGGTGTGTGTGCCAAAATATTTGAAGTAATCTCTGAGCATTCGTACAGTTGGAGATTTTTTTTCAAAATTTTAGAACATTGAAAACTGCTTAAGTTATCCTTTTATAAATACCTCAGTATTTATAATCAATAATGTTATGTGAAAAAGGATTTATTTCATGTGTTTTATAAATAAAACTGGTAAAATATTACTAATGATTTCAATGCCATTATTTTCCTCCACATTTCTTTTTTCTATAATATAGAAAATAACAGTTCCTCTTATTTCTTTCCACATAGTATGAATTGTATTTTTTTCATCTGTTACAACATATTATGCTATACCTTAGTATTATATATGTGCGTGTGTGTGTGTGTGTATATATACATATATATATATGTATACATATGTATATATATATATATATATATATTGCTTTTGTTATGAGAAAAATTTCCCTGGAAGCATTTACATGTTTTCAACTTATAAGAATATTATACAAAATAATTGTATGGTTTTAGTAAAATGTCTGTAATGTTTATAAGATCATTATACAAAAGGCAACTATCCTGGACATTGAATTACATAGAGTGAAAGTAAAGTATGTCTAAGTATATCTAGTCAGTTCACATTCTCACCTGCCAACTGTGGACTATAAGAAAGCAACTCAATTTTTTTTGCCCTTTAAAGTACATGTGAAATGGTGATATTGATAGTTCTCAGCTTTTATAATTCTGTCCAGATTAAAGCAGATAATACATGTAAAGTACTGTTCAGAACAGGAACAGTTTTTGACATAGAGCAGTTAGCATGTTTCCTAATTGGAAAAATGAATGGAATATATAGCATGTTGGTTCTAAAGAATACTCACTTTCAAGGCATACTCAGGGATTCTTTGACATCCTTCATATTTGAAAATGAAGACTGGGTTTGCTTTGAATCTGAATCCAGTTGCACAATATAATATGATGAAATGTATGGAACACGACCTGTGAAGCTGAATTTTAAAAGTGATCCAGTTCTACCTGTTCCTTTTGGATCACTTTGGATAACTCATATATTGGAAGATTTGAAACTATGATGAACTTCTATTCTGGACATGCTATATATGTGCTATCTACAGCCTGCCAGCCATACCTACCTAGTTACCAGATACATTAGTGAAGCTTGGTCTTGGACTTTTTGAGCCTGTCATGTCCACAAGCTTACTACTACTTACAGACACCTCCCAGTTGGTGGCAACCTTGTCTCAATTGCTGATACACAGGATATATAAAATATAATAAAGTACTTGCTGTATGAGCTAAACTTGTTTCAACTACAGTTGTATGGAATAATAATACCTGGAAGATATTTTACCACTAGTGTGGTGTGATGACAAAAGTACTCTGTATGGCTTTGGGGCCAGGAAACAGATGAAAGTTGGAAACACCTCAAGGAGACTATTAAGGGAAACTCTGTTGTGCCTCAAGAAACTCTTGAGGAGCTCTGTGGTTCCTGAATGCTTAAAAGAGAGTGAAGCCAATATTATTTATTCAAAGTTACTAAAATAATTCATTTTGGAAATAGTGGCAGAAAGCTTAACAAAATCACTTTTAACTCTTGTGTCTTCATCTGCATAAAAGAAAATTTACTTGAACTTAGCAATCCAGCAACAAAGGCAACCTTGAAGAATGATGACAGTATCAGGGTTTTTGTTTGTTTGCTCACTTATAATTCAGTGTAGACAGAAATAGGCTAAATAGCTATTGATTATCAAGGGATTAGCTATAAAGAATGATCAACTTGAGACATTTATAGGCAAATGGATGCACCTTGATATCACACTCTTAAGTGAAATTGTCAGGCACGCATGCATGGATATTGCATTGTCTCCCTAGTGTGATTAAAATAAACCTTACATAAGGACCAAATGCACAATAGATATGGTGAAATACTAAGGAACTTTTCAAAAGGAAAGGAACTAGGGAGGAGGGAAGGGATAAAGAAGGAACGGATAAGAAAAGAAAAGATAATAGAAGAATAAAATGAAAATAAACTTTGTAAATAAGGAGGGGGAGAAGGATTAAAGGAAGGAAAGAAAACGTGTCTTTCAAAAAAATAGAAATAGCAAATAATAATAGAAAAAAGGCAGAGCCAGAATTTAGTTGGCTAAAACAGTACAAAATATATCTCATTTCCTTTAAATATGAGATTTTTCAAAATTAGAAAGCTCTAGATTGTCAGTTCCATGAGGCCAGAAATGATGTGCAATCTGTCCCTTCTTGTGTCCTCAATATTTCTGTAGAAGATTCACATGAAATAAATGCTCAGCAAATACTGCTCAGATGAAGTAATACAATTTTATCTGTGTTTGTCCTAAAACTGAATGTTTTAAAGATGAAGATTAAGCTAAAAAATAGAAGATGGAGGTGTGGTCATAAAAGCATTATGTAATCTAGGGATGGTAGCACAGACCTAGTAGTCTAGCACTCTGGGAGAGGGAGGCAGGAAAATCTCAAGTTAAAATTCACTCTGAGTAACTCAGGGAGACCCTGTCTGCTTGGGGTATAACTTAGAATGAAGGTTTTGAACTTAATCTTGTGTGCATTAAAAAGAAAGCAAAGATAAAATCAAAAGAAAAGAAAAACTATTTGAGACATTAGAAAGATAGTGCCTCATAGACCCTCTCAGACTGTTAAAAGGCCTTGAAGAATCTGATCTCACATAGGTCACAGCATATAAATTGTCTACTATATGTAGGAACTGGAAACAATTTGTGGGTGTGGCTTTTATGTAGTGGATTTGGTTATATTTTCATTGAAAGCCCATAGTTTAAAAATAATTATATTATTTTAAACTAAATAGGAAAGAAAATATCTAAAATTGAGTAACTAGAAGGGCAGGCCAAATAGCTCAGCAGATTAAAGTACCTGCAAGCAGGCATAGGGACCAGGGGTTTGATCCCTGGGCCTGCCATGCCAGCCCTGCTGAGATGACAATTGAGACTGGGTCCGGTGGCACATGCCTTTAATCCTAGCACTTAGGAGTCTGTAAACAGGCAGATCATTCCGAGTTCAGTCTAGTAGTGATATCCTGAACACCCTGTAAACCCTTCTGTAAAAAAATAAAAAAAAATTAAGTAACTACAATTGAATTATTGTGTTCAAAGATTTCTACTACACAGAAATTATAAATGTTTAAGGAATTGAAAATGTTTATTAACATTACTTTCATTATTACACATTATACACATGTATTGTATTAAGATAATTAAGATTCCATATTCCATAAATATATAATATTATACCAATTTTAAAAATAAAGATTAAGGGCTGGGGAAATAATTCAGTGGCATTAGCACCTACCTGGCAAGAACATGGTCCTGAGTTCACTTTATGTTTCCAAAAGAGAAAAGATTCAGAAATGCTAATCTTCTGTGGTCAGAATACTGGCTAAACATTCTACTCAGCTTGAAATGTAGGCTTTATTGGAAAAGAAAAATAACTCAGAGCAGAATCAACTGACCAGATAGTAAATAGCCAGAAAGTAAAAGCGATCTCTTGGGGCTGAGGAGATGGCTCAGTGTGATAAGGACTTCGCTGGCAAGCTCAAGGCCTGAGTTCAATTCCAGATTCCACTAAAAATGAAACAAAAACAAAAAAAAAAAAAACATATCTCTGGTAAAGAAACTTGAAGTTTTCAATTTCACAATTTTCCAATACTTAATACTCATAGATATTTCCCATATTATCTTTAGATATTCTGTTATACCCACTCACTCTTACGGATAATAATATCTTCGACTTTCAGCTCAAAAGGATCCATGTCTTAATTAAGCTAATAAGGCCCCATACCTTTAGCCTGATATTGATGCCCCAGTTTGCTACAACTTTTAGTAAACATTGAGAAGTTATTGAGAAAAAAATGTATGTGAGGATTATAAATAATATTTGGCCACACAGTGTACTGTGACTATTTTTTTTCTTATGTACCACTTATATCTACATTTTTCTTACAGAGAGGCAGGGTCTATGGCTCCTCTCCTTGAATTTGGGTTTATGGATTCAATAAAAACCATCTCCTGGAAGTGGTTCCATGAAAAAGTGGACTTTTTTTGGCAGAACCGGGGATTGAACTCAGGCCCTTGTGTTTGCCAGGGAAGTTCTTATTCCACTAAGCCATTTCCCTGGCCCTGGACATTTTCTTCAAGAGAAGAATTTATTTAAGAGGGAAAGAAAGTTTCTGTTCAAGAGAGGGTAGAAGAGGACCTGAGTGGGTTGCCCAGGAACTGAAGCAGAATCTTAAGGGACAATGCAGTTTCTCCATGAGACAGTAACCTTGGCCCAAGGCACTATCATGTAAGAAACTGAGCTACTTCCTCCCAGACTGCTGGAGATGCATAGACAGTGCATTAGGTTCTGTGGTTGTTAGGTCCACATAGCTTCTGGACCATACCAAATGTGGAATGTATGATTGAAGTCATTTTTGTTGCATGAAACTATCTCATCTTCTGGGTGAGAACCACTGAGTGACTTTAGTTGATGCCATATAGAACGAAGAGTCACCTAGTTGGTTCTTGACAGAAATATTGACTTAGAGAATTCCTGAGATATTATAAAATTCATCTTTTATAGTTAGACATTGTGAGAACTGATTTTGCAAATGCAGTCTTACTGTTACTTGCTAAAAAATGTCTTCATAAATGTGAAGAACAGAAAGGTGTTGACATATCCTCAATACATACTTTAAGGGCCAGCTAAATAGCTCAGTTTATTAAAGTGCCTGCTTAGGCAGACACAGTGGCTGTACTTTACTCCCCTAGGGTACAGTGCTGGCACCCCCCCAGAGGTGACAACTGAGACTGGGGGTGGAGGCACGTGCCCGTAATCCCAGCTCTCTGGGAGGCTGAACACAGGCAGATCACTACGAGTCCAATCTACATAGTGAGACCCTGTGGACTCTTATTAAAAGTTTTTTTAAAAAGACTCAACACAAACTTTACAATGATTTATTATCTTGTTACATATGACCAACAATTAATTGTTGTCTTTTGACTATTAGTGTTATATAGGAGTCCAAAGTCTTTACAGAAGATTGTTCATGGACACACTGTTGGGTGATAACATACAGACTATAATTTTTTATAGCTCCAAATATATTTCAAGGGCTAGGGAGAAA
>PVKA01042941.1:0-17082 GCA_004027165.1 Ctenomys sociabilis | reverse complement strand
ATTATTGAATCTTTGATATAATTCAGCTATAAAAAAAACCTGTAAATATAATTTCATGTATGCACCTTGTACAGTACCAAAACGTTATGAAAACAGTTTGCAATGTATTAATTCATCGACTCTGTATGGTTAAGGTGTCTTGAAACTGTCTGATTGACATTTGTATTTTAATAAAATAAAAATAAATGGAAAAAAAACATTATGAAAACAGTTTGCAATGTATTAATTTATCGAATCTGTCTTGTTAAGGTGTCTTGAAACTGTCTGATTGATATTTGTACTTCATTAAAATAAATAAATAAGCCGGGCGTGGTGGCGCATGCCTGTAATCCCAGCACTCGGGAGGCTGAGGCAGGAGGATTGTTGTGAGTTCGAGACCAGCCTGAGCTACAAAGTGAGCTTAAGGCCAGCCTGAACTGCATAGTGAGACCCTGTCTCAAAAAGAGACAAATAAATAAATAAATAAATAAATAAATAAATAAATAAATAAATAAATGAAAGAAGGTAGAAATGATAGAATATTGCTAAACAAAATGATAGGAATTCAAAAATGTTTGTTGTATTGTATATTGTTTCTTTAAACTAGTTGTTTGTATTACCAGATAAGCATCCAAAACTGGTGAACATATTGGTCAAAAAATTAAAAAGAAAAAAAATAAGTATCAAAAATTCTTTTTGATCAACCAGTAGAAAAAATAATAATATCTGTAAATATAATATCATTTATGCACCTTGTATGATACAAAAACATTATGAAAACAGTTTGCAATGTATTAATTTATCGAATCTGTCTTGTTAATGTGTCTTGAAACTGTCTGATTGACATTTGTAGTTCAATAAAAAAAAAAAAAATGGCCATGTCAGCCACCCCAACCTTCCCTGACCTTTACAGAACAAGTATGGTGCACACGCGATGTGAGGTGGGAACTTTCTTTCCTTGTTTCCTTCTTTCTCTTCTAAGACAGGGTCTTCATGAGTGCTCAGGCTTCCCTTGAGTTCTCTGTATATCCCTGGCTGGCCTTGAGTTTTGGTAACTCTCCGACTCTACCTCCAGAGTGATGGACTGCAGGAATGTGCTACCATATACCCAGCACTTTCTTTGGTGTGTGCCTTTATTGGAAGTGGCCATGCCACAGAACTCACTTGGGGACAGAGTCAGACATGAGATCTCATCAGGACGTGAGCTTCTGACTGATACAGCCATTTGAATACACAGCAGAGGCACAGTGGGCACCCACAGGGAGGCCTTGTGCTTGCAGGAACCTGCTGTTCTAGGAGTGTCCCTCATGTTCCCTGTCCTCTTTCCTTCTTTCCACATTGCACAATATGGCTGGAAGGGAAAGAACAGATAACTTCAGATGAGTTTCTCAAGAGTGTAAACAGTGCCTCTTCAGTAAGACATCATCCTTCTCTTTCTTCCAGCAACCCCTATCCTGAGGCCATGGCCCTGGGGCTCCTCTATCTGATCCTTACCCTGATAGAAACTGTGCAGAGACAAGACAAGTTTTACAATCAGACTGATGAGCGAGTCACAGATCTGAAGAAAGTTTCCCTGGAGTTAAGCTTTCAGCATAACAAGGTACAGACTGCAGAAGAACAGGGGCCATGAGGGTTTAGGACAGAGCCAATGGCAGCAAGGGGAAGGAAAAGTAGGGGGACTCAGGGACAAGAAAATTATGAAGAACAAACTGGAGCATTCAAGTTCCAGGTTATGCCTAGCAGAGACATCTTCAATTCCACCCCTCAGACAGAAAACTGAGGCTTTGAAACACATACCAGCCACATGTTCTGGGCCCTCACCCCTGACAAATCAGGGCTGAATCCACACCCAGATTCCCACTTTCTAGTGCCGAGTGGTATCTCGGGAGAACCTAATACCCACTTAGCTACTAAGAGGGCCACAAGAAGTCCCAGCAGAGACAGCATGTGGGTGTGGTGGCTGTCAGGCTCATGCCAAGCCTTTGTCTGTCATCACTCCTTTGCAGTTCCAGGGCAAGTGGTACCCTACAGCCATGACAAATGAGAGAATTCAGAATGAACCTCAAAAGAAGATGAACAGGCAGAGTGTCTTCTACAGTCTGACAGATGATCATGACTACCAGATTACCAGCATCATGTGCAGGTGGATTTGCTCCTCTCTTGAGGTCTGAGAACCAGAGGAGTGCCAGCCAAAGGCATCCAATGCGAAGGGACGCTGTCTTTATCACACAGTTCTGCATGGACTCCAACTCTCCCATCTCTCCCTTCTTGCTCCTTTCCCTGTTTCCTTTCTTCCCTTACTTCCTTCAGTATTGGCGGGTGGCTTTAGCACAGGTACAGTCAGTAGGAAGCAGGACAAGAAAAGTGCCTCAGAAACGGAAAGGGATAATGGAACCCAAATGGCATGCCACTAACACCACGAATAGGGGCTGGAGGGGATGTGATCTTCACACTGCTGTCTGGCCTGTCATCCTAGCCTCTAAAGAGGCTGAGGAAGGAGGACACCAGAAGTGAAGCTAGACTGGGCTACCTTAAACTGTCTCAAACAAAAAATGAAAACAGAGGGGATGCATGTCACTGCCATGACCAGGGTTCCATCAACACCAGAAGTACTAAAAAGAGATGACATCGCAGGGCTTCAGATCAGGAACCAGGAGGCTCCAGACCTCTGCATGGCCACCTGAGCAAGGCTGATGAGCAGCTAGGATTGGGGCGCTCCCAGGCCAGCATCTGGGCACCTCTTGCCATGAAAACCTAGGGCTCCTACTAGGCCACATCTGCACCCATCTGTTGGAGGATACATGCACATAATTGTAAAGGTAATGTCAACTGGGAAATGGAAAAAGAGGCCCAAATGGGAGCTCATAATTGTGGAGCCCACGCTCACCCACCTGCATGAAGGCCTGGTTCTGGCCATTTGGTGTTTTGGAGTTGGATCATTAGAAGATCAAGGGGACAAGAAGGTCGGCCTAGTTGCCTTGTCTCTGGGATACAAGGGTGGGGTGGATTCAGGAAAAGGTCAAGTGTGCAGTCCATGCTAGGACACAACCTGACATGGAGCAAACATGAAGTGAAAAGGAAATTGCAAGGCACCATGGGTAAGGGGAGACACAGGACAAGAGGAGGCTCCATACCCTATGTGTGGGACAGGCTGCATGAGGAGCAGCACAGGACACAGTGAGCACTGGAGGGAGGGCTGAGGACAGAGCAGCAGGCAGAGGCACAGGGTAGAAAGCCAAGGGCCATGGAGATGTCTGCTAGGGCCTTCTGCCCAAGAGAGGAACAAGCGGTCTTGGGCTGGGCTAGACTTTGACCTCAGGACCCTGCTGTGCTCTGATCCTTTACAGAGACTCTTGGCTTGAACAAATGTGTCACCTCGCTGCTCAGTCACTTCTGTCTCTCCTGTTACAGACCACATTTACCACTTATCTCTTCCCACCCACTCATGAATGTGCATCTCAATGTGGAGTGTGATCACTGGATTAGAACCTTCTCTCCAGCTGACTATCCCAGGCATTACATCTTAGAAAACCCGAGTGGTGAATCCTGAGACTTGAGCCCTGGTGTGAGTTTTCCTGGGGTACTGTCATCCCACAAGACGCAGGTGACTCTGCTGAATGGCCAGGGTGGAAGAGATCATTGCCTTGCTCCCAGGAAGGATTGGAATGACCTCTGGCTGTCACCCTGTAGGTGATCAAGGAATACAGAGATACAGCATGAAAGTGTTATTTATCAGATATGAAAACTGCTGTGGTATCCTTCAGGCATGAGTACCGAGAGGGGGTGGACGTATACTTCCTGTTCTATGGTGGGTCCTGACTCCACTCTTCAGGGACATGACACCTGGTTACACATCAGGACAGTGCCGCTACCTAATACCCAAAGGCTTCTCCAGTCTGAGCACACTTTAGGGAGAAAATCAATTCATATTTCACTTCTGTGAGAGAGGTCTCTGAGACCCTCACTCATTAAAAAAAAAAAAAAAAACTTTTGGTAAGAGCCAGGTTTTTTATCCTATATGATTCCAACACTGGGAGGCTGGGAAGCTGAGGCAGGAGGATTGTGATTATGAAAACATGGAGTGTCTTTCTCTTGGCCACCCATGGGACAACTCGGCTACAGGAAGAACCAAAATGCTGGGTCCTCTAACTAAGAAGTACTTTGCCTACTGTTCCAAAAAGCTTGGCCTCGCTGAAGACATTGCCTTCTTCATCCCTGTTGGTATCAGACAATGGGGAGAGATGACTGGGGGGTGGAGTCTGGACACGTCTGGTGCTGATGAACAGGAAAAACATACAAGGGTCAGTCTTCTGATATGGATGCTAAAGGAGTGAGGCTTCCTCTGTGGAGCCTGCTGATTCCTAGAGACCCAGCCCCATGTGTGCTCCCCCATCCTATTAACTAAGGCCAGCAGGTGACAGTGTTTGCCCCAGGTCCAAGTTTCCCCAGTCTCCCTGCCCTCAGTGGACCCCCTCTTCTCTATGCTTTGGTCCTGGGTGCCTGGGGCCTCTCTCCTGTCCCCTGGAGCTTGCTCATTTCTGATATGACAGATGTGCTCAAATTCAAGTGACCTGGCTGAGGCAGGGGGTCATGTACTGAAGTTCTCTCTCCCCCACAAACAGATGCATCAATGACTCCTGAACAGCAGGGACTGGAGGGAGGCTGAACATGAAGGCCTGAAGGTTTCAGACCACGCTTTCTCCAATTTCTCTATACTGTAACCCAGCCATCTTTGTGTTGTCCCCTCTCAAGTGCAGCCCATCTCTCCCTCATTCTTCTTCCTGTCACTGCTATCCAAGATGCAATCTGGCTGCCACATGGGCAAAATGCCAATGAGAGAGCTGGAAGACACTTTTTACACTGAAGTTAGCTTTCTACCTAAGGGACCCCAAGCCCAAACTTCTGGTGAAAACTCCTTGGATGCTAAATGAACTCATGCTACAGGTCTCCACATCGGAACTCCTTTCCCAAGGCAGGAGGGTTCCTGTCCTTTGCTCTACTTCCTGGATGCCCATGAAGTTGAGAGCACCAGATGTGGCCTGTTGGCCACAACTCAGGGCCATGTTTTCAGAAGTTACACTTTCCAGTGGGCCATGGTGGCTCTTGATCCTCCAGCACTGAGCTTTATGGTCCTGATACCTAAAACATCTCATCTGCCCAGCACTGGTGCTTACTTGTCTGTAGCTACGTCTCACCCAATTAGTCCAAACTTAGGACTTGCTCTTCCCTGTCATGCCAGGCACCCAAAGCACACTTCACTCAGCCTTTTGTGGTCCTATGCAGGATGCCATCAAATGGGGCTCATGGGAGAGAACAGGCGGGGCTTTCTGGGAGAAGCCACTTCTTTGTTGTCAGAAGTCCAAGCCAGGAAAGTGATCAGCCAGACACTGAGAGAGAATCCATCTCTTGTCTCAAGCTGTGGCATTCAGCCTCCTGTCTGGGGTCTCCTGTATATTCAAAGGGTCCTGTGCCAGTTGTCCTATGTCTGGCATTCCCTATTCATCTCACTGGGGAAGGGAGATCAGGGTCTCCTCTGTTTGTCTATTTCAGATGGAGAATCAGGTCATTGAGAGTCCTCTCCAGGGAGGGGACACAAGCAATGCTGGGATGACTATGATATCTGGGGGCTCTCACAGGACCTGTACAGTGTCCAAAGTTATGGATGATTTGGGCAAGCAGGGATGGGATGAGGGGTAGAAAAGTGGACAAGGCCCAAAGGGCAATAATGCTCGCAACAGCTGTGAAAACCTTGGGCCTGGCTGTGGTCCCTTGGGTCACCATACATGGTGGCCAGGTCAGTTATGTAGAGGAAAGTGTGAGCTTCTGGGGACAGGAAAGTGGCCCATACCTACATCTGGAGCTCCTCCCACCCTGAGTTTCCCACAGAAGACTGTCAGCATCACCTTTCATGTGGGGCATACTCTGTATTGACATAAGAAGCAGGCACGACAGAAGACACAAGACACTGAACTATTTGCTCCTCTCTGGGTCCAGAGCACCTCAGGTGGCCACTGCCCAGCCCTGACTCTCTGTGGCCCCAAATGTCCTTCCACAGGAGCACAGCCTGGGTGTGGGGAACTGAATGGGTCCTCACTCCCTCGGCTCTTCCTTCATTCTTGACGCCCTTGCTGTTCTGAGCACCTCTTCCTGACAGCACTAGGTCACACTGCCTCAAGCACCCTCCTGCCTGTGATCTGGAGCCATTTATCCCCACTCGCTGCAGCCTCCTATTTTAGGTCACATCAGCCCCATATCCTCCTATGCCCTGCAGAATAGCAACAAAGAGATAAAAAGGTTCCAGTCACAGTTCATAAAAGCAGTTGGTTGCCAGTGTAGCTCAGTGCAGAGCACTTGCCTATCACACACAAGACCCTGGGTTTAACTCATTGCAACAAAAAAAAAACCTAAAAATATTGTTAAAAGGCAAATAAAATCAATAGAAAAAGCAAGCTGGGTCTGGGTGCAACATGTAGTCACAGCATTCTGGGAGGCTGAGGGAAGACGATTGAAAATTACAGTTCAAATTCCCCCTGGACCACTTAGTAAGATCTTTTCTTACAAACAAAGAGCAACTTGTAAGTGGTAGGACACATGCAGCACTCAGGAGGCCAGCCTGAGCCATAGGAAAAACTCAAGGCAGGCCTAAAGCACACATCAAAGGTGCAAGGGGTATATGCAACGCCAGACCAAAAGAATGGCACCCAAAGACCAACTGGTAACTGGTGGCCCATCCCTGCTGTCAGCCTAGAGCACAGTGGCTGGAGTTCCACCTCTACTCTTAGATCCATAAAGACTACCACCACCTAGCCAACAAACCCCACAGCCAAGGATGAGTCCCTCCTATACCAGTGGAACCCCCCCCGTCTTCCCAAAGTCTGCCCCTCTCTGAGTCACTGGGTGAAGGCATCTCTGCCTGCTCCTCTAGGAGATCAGGTGGTGGAAGCTTGTGGCCTGGACCAGGATAAGAAAACTGCAAGGTACCTGAAAGAGGAGTGGGGCAGGCTGGGAGCCCTACTATCTCTCATCCTGCCACTTTCATGTCTTCTACTGTGGAAAAGTGGGGCTTCCAGGAACCACTGTCCAAAGTATTGTCCAAACTCCATTTCCTGTTTCATTCATATCTCCGCAGCCCAAGCAGAGATGACTACACACAAACACACAGAGAGAGAGAGAGAGAGAGAGAGAGAGAGAGAGAGACAGACAGACAGACAGACAGACAGACAGACAGACAGACAGACAGAGATTCAGTCCTGAGCTTCCCATCCTGGTCTCTAGTACTTCTCTTAGAGGTCTCAGAGGCAACAGCTTTCCACACATAGAAATTATCCGAGGATGAAACCACAGAAAATAGCAGTGTGAACAGTACCTGTTAGGCAGAACTCCATCACTGGGAACAGACAGGAGAGGAATGTGAGGCTCCTCCACATTCCTGGGGCTGGTGTGTCATTGGATCAATACTACAGGGCTTGCTGCACCTTCTCCTGTGGCTTCTGCAGCGGACAGTGGAGATCATGAGACCTGCACCATGCTCATGTGGCCGGCAACCAGGACACTGTCAGGCAAGATCATGCAGCTACAATCATTCCCTTAACTTCCCCACAGCTGGAAAACACCAGACACCCAAGTTACAGGAAATCTTTACCTGATCTCAGTTTTTAGAGCTTTCAGTCCAAGGTCTTTTGCCTACAAGGCAGAGTAGCATGGCAGAGGGGCAAACAGGAGAAAGAACCCATGGCAAGGCAAGTGGAGGAGAGCAAGCATTAAACATTACTTTCCCTTTATATTATCTAGGCTTCAAGTTTATTGGGTGAGGCCACCTACACCCAGGATGGGTGTAGCGCTACTACTCCACCATGTTATCACTGTCAGTGAATTCATCCACTTACCCACCCTTAATCCCTGCATCACATACTCATGGCCCTGACACTTCCCAAAGCCCCACCATGAGCACATGAGCTTTGAAGGAGACATCTAGGTATAAGCCATAACATTGCCATTCTACATACAGAAAGGTGGGTGAGTACTAATTGGTGCTCCAACTGAATTGAACTAGCATAGTGCTGAGTGTGAGAGGCCCACCTGAGAGCTGTTGCCAGAGGCATGCGTGCAGAACAGAATATGCCAAAATGAATGCAGAACAAAACTATCTGCAAAATGCTATTAGGGATGCTGTTTGGTGATGCTGTTGGAGCTGTTGGAAGCTGTTAGCTCTCTTTGCGTGTTCTGCTGAAGGATCTTGTAATGCTGGCTTTCCTGATGAACTTTGGAGAAGCCTCATTTTAAGCACTGATTCATTGCTCCAGAGAGGAAAATGGTGCACTGCTCAGCCTCATGAAGCTTGTCACATTGGCTATACTGATGGGTTTTCGGCTTTCTTCATCACCAGAGGAACTCTGGACTTCACTGTTGCTGAGGATGGATGTCGTACCTTGAGGGAGCTCTGTTACTTTCCTTGAGAATTGCTCGAAGCTCCAGTTCAGATCCCTCAGCCTGCTAGCACAGATCCTTCATCCCCCTGGCCTGCTTTAGGTCTTTCCAACACAGATCCATGAAGCGGGCCTGCATGAGACTTATGGGCTCTAGGCCTCCAGTGAGACTGATAGGAAGCACTGTTATGAGCTCTAGGTGCTCAGCTGGATACTTTAGTATTTGGTGTTTGGGTAGATTTAGTGCACTTGTAACATTCAATTCCTGGGTGATTCATTATACAATACTATTATGAAACCTGTCCTGCAGTACGCTGTTCACCCTTTGTTTTAGTTACTCTTCTCTCTTTGCTGGGACAAATACCCAATACTCAAAATGAGGGAAGGAAAGGTTTATTTAGCTCACAGTTAGACACTGAAGAAGAGGCTGGGGCATTGCTGTGTTCAGGATGACCTTCTGCACATCTCAGAGAAAGCACAGACTAGCCAGCTTAATAGTTCATAACCCTCAGGCCTAGCCCTGGTCCTTTGGTCCCACCCCTCAAGCCACTTATTCTTCCAGCCGTGTCTGGCCCATAACTTACATGAGGCTTTGAGGGGACAACCAGACACAAATCATAACATTCTGCCCCTGGACCCCCAAAGTCTCATACACATCCCTTTATCCAAAAGACATTTTAGTCCATCTCTACGAGTTGCCAAAGTCCCAGCAGTTTCAGCATTGCTGAAAAGTGTAGGTCCCAATTCTCCTCCAAGATCCAAGGCAAACTCTTGACTGTGATTCCCTGTACAAATGAAAAGTTAAATACACCCAATATTCAAAGGCATAAGATAAACAACACCCATTCCAAAAGGTATACTCGGGAGGATACAAACCACTGAGGCCAAAATAAGTCCATAACCCAGCAGGGCAAACATTAAGTCCTCTAATTCCACGTGGAATATCAAAGCAATCTGAGGCAAATTGTAAGCTCTGTGTGCCTCCGCCCCTATGGTACTCTTGGTGGTAGCTCCCACAGCTTCTCTCACAGGCTGATTTTGCTCCCTCTTTGCAGTTTCCCTTAGATGATTTATGTTCCTGGCCCTCTCAAGGGCCAGGAACATAAATAATCCAATTATTTTGCTGAATTCACACACCTACAATATTTAAATGGAATAACCATCTCTGACAAAACTAAGCAAAAAATGTGGAGGATACAAATGAAGGACCATATTGTATCTATATATACGAAATAGGATAGATAGAGAAATACTGTCTCAATTCAATGAGAAGAAAGATTTGCACTAATAGTGCTTGGACAGGATATCATTACTGCATCTTGTACTATGACTAACCAACATGAAGACAAAAATATGCAATGTATTAAATATTGAAGCTGCCTATTAATAGATCTTAAAACTGTCTCATTGATATTTGTTTCTCAATAAAATTAATAAAAAAGACATCTCTGTACCTTGTATGCTGAGTATTACAAAGACTACAATATGTAGTATATTAATTAATATAATGGTCCTACTAACCTATTATGAAAATATTTCACTGCTATTTGTTTCAAATTAAAATTAATGAAATGAAAAACAGTTATAGAAAGGACAAAAAAAAGAAAAGAAAGTTCTCTCCTAATATCAGAATGGCAAGCTAGGTTCTGGGGACCACTGAACCTGGGAATACCATTGGTGTGCACCTCAAGTTGTCCTCCCATTCACACTCAGTAGACAAGCATCACAGACTGAGAGGCCTGGTCCTGTGTGTTAAGTTAGCAGGTAAGGGAGGGGTTCCGAAAGCAGGGTATTTTTGGAGAGATGGGTGCCAAAAGAAGGGTTTTCTCATCTTGTCACTGTCATTGCACGAATGAGGTGGCCAAATAGAACCTTGGGCAAGCCGGACATGGTGGCGCATGCCTGTAATCCCAGCACTCGGGAGGCTGAGGCAGGAGGATTGTTGTGAGTTCGAGACCAGCCTGAGCTACAAGACCCTGTCTCAAAAAGACAAAAAAAAAATAAAAAATAAAAAAAAATAAAAATAAAAAAAAAAAAATAGAACCTTGGGCAGATGAGAAGTGAAGAGCAGGGCTTCTGTTGTTTGGCCTCCTGATATGGACCCACAAGGGACAACACAATGAGCTCCAGACCTACAGCTTTGGAATGTAGGTTTTCAGTGTGCAGACTGCTCCTTTCCATTCCCATATGACTAACTCTGTGAACACCCACTGTAATCCTGCCTTGTAGGCCACCGTAAAATGACCCATCCTTCATTAAATCTAGGAGGAAATCCATGACCAGCCCTTATGCCAAGGTTCCAAGCAAAATTCTCCTTTCACACTGGCCAAGATAACTATTACCTTGAAATCTCTGTATCACCAACCTTACTCTCCTCAGAAACCTGCAAGCTGTGGGCAACACTGAGCACATCCAAGTTTAATGACAAGGGTACAGTTGGGCCATAACAAACACCACATGTTAAACCCTAACAAGACACCAGCTATGTCTGCAGTTCTAGGCCCTAGTCTGAGCAAATCATAAGTCCCATATGCAAGAGGAATGCTCAGCCTGGCCTGGGAGAACCCTTTTCCATCTCTCAACCCCAATCTCTGATGGTAGCAAACCTATCCTATCCACAAGTTTAGCCTCAATACCATTCTTTGGCTTTTCTGTTTCCCAGACTCCTCCTTGATTCTGACCTTGCCCTATTCCAGCTATCAGATACAGGCCAAGCCAATGGACATAGCCTCTTTCCACTAGGGACAGATTTGGCCACTGGTGCAGTTTGCATGTGCGTGTCCCTGCATTACCAGTGAGTGGAACCCGAGACCTCAGGTGATAGTACCAAGAGGTAGGGCTTTCAGAAAGTGGTTAAATAGATCCTTGTGAATGGGTATGATAAGTCTGGCATTGAAACTAGAAGTGTCCAAGTAGGGCAGGGCTGAGTATGATGATGTGCAACCCAAGACCACAACCACCGCATGTTGAACCCTATCAACAATTCATTATCTGTAGCCCTGCCCCTCCCTCCCAAAACTTCCAAAATATCCTGTACACAGTTGTTCTGCCTGTGAGGTTTCTCCCCTACTTTGTGAAAACTTCATCCAGCCACAAGGGACGTACCCCACATTCATACCTGTTCTACATACTCCTGCTTCTCCATTTCAGTGCTTCTCCAAGGGCTCTCATTGGCTACCTCCATACATGTCTTTTAATCAGACCACACTTGAGTTCTAGAAAAGCGCAGAAGGCAGAGTTTGTATTGGGAAGATCCTCATGATGGGACAGGCACAGGAACTGTATGTGTGGTCTTGCTTGGATCTACATAAGAAACTGGACTGATTGCCCAGAGTAGAATCTTAGTGGTCTGTGTGCTGTAGGAAGATCTGTCCATGGGCCAGCTACTGGGGCTTTGGGAAGCGGAGTTCCAGGTGCACATCTCAGCCTAGGAACTCTATGGCTAACCACATAACATAGCCCTCACTAGAATCCCAGCTGTACCACACTGATCCCTCACTGCGTTGGACTCAGGTTTCTGACACCTAGTGAGCTTGCATCTCTGGACTGAGTTATCACATAGGGGTCCTGAGCAGAGGTTCTCGTCATTTTAGACTCTTCCTACCCCAGCCAGGGTGAAAATGTCAGTGTGGTTTGTTTATGCAAGGGAGACACAATGGCTGTGCCTTGTGGCTTTTCTCTGCACCAAACATCAGCCACATTCTGGGTACAATAGGCCTTGGGGGTGATTCTGGTGTTTTCTATTTCCTCTTTGGGGACAAGGACATCCACCAAATATGGATATATGTGGTGAGATTTCAGCAAACAGGAGTCTTCATCATCACAGTGGATTTGGGCAATCAATAGCAGCATGACAGTATATTAAGAGTCTTTAGCCCTCTCATTTCTATTGCATCAAGTGGAGCTAGAAGATGGCATCATGGGCAGATGTGACACAAACAGCAGTGTGTGAGCATGTACTAGATACCTGAGAAGGGACCAGAGAGTAAAGTGGCCTTCCATCAGCTGCCCACGCAGACATGCTAATGGCATGTGCAGTCATTGAAGCACTTAACTGTGGGAGAGAAAGAACATCAGAGTAAGTGTGTGTGTGTGTGTGTGTGTGTGTGTGTGTGTGTGTGTGTGCGCGCGCGCGCGCGTGCGCACACGCATGCGTGCTATTTCTGGCTGTCAGGGTCCTTGCACTACCCTTGAATGCCTCATGCCCAGCTGGTCCAGCAGCACAATGTCTGGAAGTTTCCTCAATTCAGGGTCTAGGGATAGGTTACCCTGAGTGTCTGGTGCTCAAAGTAGCACAGACAGGAAGGCCTCCTTTTGAGTCCTGGCATCCCCAAACCACTGGACTCTAGAGGAGTCACCTGCCTAGGCAAGGCCTGCTATATTAAGTACATTGCCCATGTCAGGTATGACAAAGAACCGGCATATGGGCACATAGCCAAGAACATCAAGGCCCACAGAATGGAAGGGATTTGCCCAATATCAGTGAGACTAGAGACACTGTGACTAAGGCTTGATATTGTTATTGGGGCTGCCTCAGGAAGGGGTGAGCAGGAGAACACTCAGACAGGATGCTGTGGCAGGAGCCACCACATTTCTTGTGACTGGAAGTGAAGACTGAGGATCTATGTCTAGAATTCCTGGTGGGTATCAATGCCTCCTGCCAGCTCCCCATCTGCTTTAATTCCCCAGATGGCCACACTGATAACTGGTGGGACAAAAATTTGTAAGCCTTAGCCAAGGCCTGCCTGAGTGCAGGAATGACCTTGGCTGGCTGAGGATAGTTTTCTAGCTCATCGAGAGCAGTGGAGGAGGAGCCGTAGGGCTGGGAGAGGATAGGGGTAGCTGGGAGGATGGTAGGCTCTGGAACCAGAGAATAGTTAGGTTTCACTTCTTGCCTCATCACCATCGAACCCAGGTAGTGCAGTACAGCAAAGGCTGAATGGGCGGGTGCTGAGGCTTCAACCTTTCCACCATTCCAGTGCACTGTGTAAAGTCCCTGCTTTTAGTGTCTGACACAGACCTCAGGCTGACACTTCCAAGCAAGAGGTTAGGGCCAAAGATGGCCCAAGCAGCCCAGTACAAAAGTTCTCTAACTCCAGTTGAGCTTCAGGTCAGGTATCTAGGGCAGTCTTCTCCTCATGTGTGAGTCATCTCAGGACGAGACAACCTGCTTCAGGTTAACACTGCCTCCTCAGAATTCTGGCCAGGATCCCAGTGAAGACACAGCCTACCTTTCCCCTGGGACAAGAGTGGCATCAGACATTACCGATTTACTGAAACACCAGCCTTGAGCCTCTGGGATTCATGGCCCGAGGATGTGATTAGACACAGAAGGTTGACATGAACAACCTATCAAGTGCAAGGCCAAACCCTGGCAAAAATGACCCAAAGCACCTTGTGGGCAATGTGTGGTGCAGCCCAGGTTGCCCTTCCTTGACCTCCTTCCAGGGTTCTGCAGTGAGCTGGGACCACAGCCTCAGCACTCAACTCTGTCAGGCAGCTACACTGACAACCCCTGAACTGGACTGCTTGCACCTTCTGGGGCACACAGGAGGGGGCAGAGCTCCAAGGGTCTGTGATCAGTTGTCTCATCCTGAAAATGCCTTGGAGATGAGGAAGGGACAAGGATTCAGTCATGTTGTCCTGCTCAGGTCCTGGCCTGGGGCTCCCTCGGACCAAGACCTGGGTTCAGCAAGCTCCAAGCAATGCCCTGTCCTTCCACGTTCAGCATGCACAGGCCAGCCACCCCAGCTTTCCCTGACCTTTACAAAAATAAGTATGGTGCACATGGAGAGTGGGAGGGGAACATTCTTTCTTTGTTGCTTTCATTATTTCTCTTCTTTTTTTTATTAATTTTATTGAAAGAAAAATAGCAATGGGACTATTTCAAAACAGGTTAGTAGGACAGTTACAATAATTAATACACTGTGTATTCTTGTCTTCATAGTAGTTACTCACAGTACAAGATACAGGCATGATATCCTGACCAAACTGGCTAGAATGTACCACTTGACCTGAAACTGCGAGGGACTAATGATAGAAAAAGCCCAGCCATGGTGCCTGTATCTAGCAGCCCAACATGCTGTCCTGGCTGGCACTTCTGGGCAGCGATATGCAGTGGAACCTGGGTACTGTATCAGTACAAATCTATCTTCTCATTGATAAAGAGATGTATATCTATTCTAACCATTTTGTATATATAGATTCAAAATGATCCTTCATTTATATCCCTTATTTTTTGTTTATTTTGTCAGAGATGAGTATTTCATTGCCATTTAAATATTGTAGGCACATGAATTCAGCAAAATAATCTAGTATACTCCAGTAGTCCATAAGACTAGTGGGATATCTGTAGGACTAACAATATTGGAAGTTGTTGACTTGAGCTCAATATTTTAATATGGCTTTACTTTACATACCTCATTTTTATACTTTTCTGCTGGATGGTTAAGGCAAGATAAAGTAAGACCTATATAACTAGACATATAACTTTTGTATCTGACAAGGTCAGTCACATCCCTGCAGGATTTATCCTGAAACCCTGTACCACAGTTTGTAGATTTGTCAGTGTCAGCCATGTGGATGTGCCACGGAGATAGCTTGACTAATTTGTTCTCTCTGAAAGCATGAGAGAATGTTTTCTCTCCATGTGACTCTCCTTAGGCACACTCTACATCATCAGTCACTTTCCTCTGTAGCCTCTAAATCTCCTTGATCAGAAATTTTGGGGTGAGTGAGACTGCCCAAGGCCTCCGGATGCTGAAGTGACCCAGAGCGCAGGCCTGGCATGTCAGTGAGACCGCCAAGGGCCGCTGGATCCTGAATCAACCCAGAGCACAGGCCCGGCGTGGACTCCTTCAGCAGAACTCCCAGCAAAGAGGCTAGAGGCAAGACACAACCAGCTGATTCAGGAGCAGAACATCTTGTCAGAGTGATACAAAGAGTTCACCTGCAAGGCTGCAGCAGGAAGAAGTGGAGCACAGCAGCCAGACCCAAACTACACCCACCTGGACTTGTCTGAACTTCCTAGATCTGGACCTGCTGCTAAGGTAATAACTCTATCTAAGCTCTACAACAAAGATCAAAAGTCAGTGGTATACAAAATGACAAAGAGAAGGAACAAAAAGTAGTCTCAGGCCCCGAGTCCACCCAGTACAAATGCAGAAGACACTAGCGTAGAGGAAATTGGAAATCACACATCTGAAATCTCTGAAATAATAGCAGTGGAAGTAAAGAAACAACTGCGGAAAGGTATAGAAGAGATCAGATCAGAAATAATTTCTGAAATTAAAAAATAGTTATAACTGCAATCAAAGAACTACTAAGTGCTTCTAAAGAATACACTGATAACAAATAAAGCAGAATATAAAAATGATGGAAACCTTGAATAAACAATATAGGAAAGAAATAGAATGTATGAAACAGATCCAAAGTGATATACAGGAAATTAAAACCTCAATCACAAGCTGGCAAATCCGTTTTGAAGGAAAGTGAAAATAGATCTCTTAAAAACAACTAGGATGCAGGAAAAAATAATTCAGCACCTGCAAGATGATGAAAAGATGAACAATGTGAGACTAATAGGCATCAATGAGAAGGAAGGAGTCAATACAAATGATATAAAAAGAATATAGGGAGAAGTAATGGCAGAACACTTCCCAAATATGGGGAAACAATCTGACATTCAGTAACCGAAGCATATAGAACTCCAAAAAGCATCAACTGATTTAAAACCACTCCCAGACATATAATAATCAAGATCCCAGAAATTAAGCACAGGAACAGTATACTAAAAGCTGCTAAAGAAAAGAAACAGATCACATTTAAAGGAAAACACATCAGAATAATGGCAGATTTTTCTTCACAAACCATCAAGTCAAGATGAGCATGGAGCAAAGTACTTCAAGTCTTGCAAGAAAACAAATTCCAACCCAGAATGATATATCCTGCAAAACTCTCTTTCAAGTATAATGGAGAAGTAAAATACTTCCATGACAAAGAACAACTAAAGAATTTCATGATGACAAAGCCAAGCCTACATAGACTACTAAATGATGCTCTAGAGAGGGAGCAAAATGACCACAGCCCCATGAAGGAGAATGGAAAGAATCCACCAAATAGGGCTAACAAACACAGGGGAATAAGAGCTATACAATAGTAGTGTTTCACTTATTCTTTTGTGTACAGCACCAAAATATTTCCATCGGCGCACTCTACAAATGAACTACTCTTGCACCCTACGGGTCATGATTCCATATGGGTCTACAGGATGGATTTCAAGGAAATAGCTTTAACTTGGTCCCACAAGTGACACCTGGCTACCAGTAAGTGTCATGGTCATTATCCATGTCCACAACACATTAGAACTTTGTGTGATATCCTATCCCCAAACTGTCAGAAGTGATGGTCATTTATTTTTCACTCCAGTAATTATCTTATGTTTTTTCTTAGTACTTCTTTACTATTATGAAAACTTTTTCTTAGTTCAATTGTTTTGAAACATTTTTAATTAATTAGTATTTTCTGAATATTGCTTAATCTTAATTTTTGTTTAAGATTTATACTATATGTTTGAATTACAATTTATCTAAAAAGACATTGTATGATATCTTCTCCTAGTATTAGAAACTTTAAAAAGTGTATTTCCATTTTCTGTTGACTTTATATTACTTCTTCC
>PVKA01042939.1:0-17083 GCA_004027165.1 Ctenomys sociabilis | reverse complement strand
GAATGTCAATGGAGTGCCCACTTTTGACAGGTGTAGACAAAGGAAGGGTTGTAGAAAGAAAAAATCAGGATGTGTGTGTATAGACAGTACAGTTGGGATAGATAACACTGTGCTTCTACATAATTCTATGATAGGCAAGATCTGCACTAATGGTGGTTGGACAGGATATTATGTTGGCTTTTAGTGCTATGGTCATCCATTAGGTAAATAATTATTGAATTTTTGATATAATTCAGCTATAAAAAAAGATAAGTAAGCCAACTACACTCTTAATTCACTGATAAGATATCTGCTAAAATAATACCTGTAAATATAATATCATGTATGCACCTTGTACAAAACCAAAACGTTATGAAAACAGTTTGCAATGTATTAATTCATCGACTCTGTATGGTTAAGGTGTCTTAAAACTGTCAGATTGACATTTTTATTTTAATAAAATAAAAATAAATGGAAAAAAATAAAAAAAATAATCAACCAGACCCCAGCTTGCTGCAGAGCATATGACATGGGACCTCCAAATAATCCAAATAAGAGAAATATAATTCCCAACCTGCTAGATGTCTGATATGCCAAGTTTATGGTCTCCCAAATCAAAGAATGAGTTCTAGAAATGTGGAGATTAAGAGTAGGAAGTATTTATTGAGAAAGAGAAGGAAAGCTTCAGTCTAAGAGAGACATAAGGGGTCCCAAATTGGTTACTGAGGAGCTCACTTCTCAAAGGAGTTTTATTGAGCAAAACATGAGGTAAAGTAGGTATAAAGTGGGACAAAACTATGATCAACCAGTAAGACTACAGATATAGCTATTTAAGTAATATTGATAAAATGCGGAAGCAAGTCTGTAGCAAGTGTACATGGAACAAAGACTTTTCCTGGAAGGATGGTGCCAAGAAAGTTTTGGTCCCCCATCCTAGGTGATTGATGCCTGTTTAGAATATCAATCACTTATAGCACCTTTTTTTGTTTAATTTTGTCAGAGATTGGTATTCCATTGCCATTTAAATATTGCAGGCATGTAAATTCAGCAAAATAATCCAATAAATAAAGGATCATTTTGTATCTGTATATACAAAAATAGGATAGATATACAGCTACGTTCTCTTAATTCAGTGAGAAGAAAGATTTGTACTAATGGTGTTTGGACAGGATATCTTGTCTGCATTTTGCACTATGAGTATTACTAAAATAATAATATGCAATGTATTAATTATTGTAACTGTCCTCTAATCTGTTTTGAAACTATCTCATTGCTATTTGCTTTTCAATAAAATTAATAATAAAAAATAAAATCTTACACACTAAAAACAAAGACTATCAATCACTATGTTAGGGGAAATAGCTGGTTGTAATCATTTCTCTACCAGGAGGTCTGACCTTTAATGAAGTGCAAATCTAGCTGTCTTCTGCACTGACTCTTGAGGGCCCAGTCCTCTCTGACTACTTGTAATATTGCTAAATAATTTAGCCACATATAATAAGCCCGCATAGTACCCTCTAAACTTGTTGTCCTCCTCTTTAGATCTGTACTCCCTTTAGTCCCTCAAACCAAAACCCTTTCCCTCTTTTCTCTTACTTTCCTTTGCTAGGGGATTTGATCTTTGTCAGAACTGTTCTCTCCTTTGCTGTCTCTTACACTTCACTTAAAGGCTTTTGATGATAATTCATGCTGAATGCTTTACTTTAATCTCCACAATCTCTAAAGCAAGGGCCCATGCTAACCAGTGACAGACCCATGCCACTATACGTTTGGCTGAACTCACAGAATGTATATCAAGAATAAGTCTTGGAAGTCATGGTACTGACATCCCTAGCCCCAAGCAGGAGGATGCCCATTGATTTAAGGTCAGCCTGGGTTACATAGTGAGTAGAAGATCAGTCTGAACTATGTAGCTGGACCCCATCTCAGAAAAACAGAGAAAGAAAGGAAGAGGGAAAGGAAGAGGGAAATGAAATCTGAGGGGGGAGAAAAAGAGAGGGAGGAGGGAGAAAGGGAGGAGAGGAAAGAGAATTTCTTCACTTTTTAACAAAAGAACCACTGGGTTGTTCAGTGCTGGTGGGGCTGGCAGTTTATGGGGGTTAAGGAGCAGCCAAAGAGTGATTTTCTACTCATTTTTTGCTATGACTCAAAACAACCCTAAAAAGTAAACAGTAAAGAAAATCACACATGAATTATACAATGGCATAGTTTAGATCTCAAAAGTTTTGTGTTCCAAGATGGGGCCTAATAAGAGAGTCAGGCCACTGGGACAATGACCCTGAAGGACATATTCTTGTCCCACATTGCTTCTCTTTTTTTTTGCCTTGTTGTCTCCATAACAGGAGCAGCTTGCTTCTGCCAAGCCATCCTCCACATGGCTTCTGTCCTGGAGCTGGATACCAAGGTCAAACTTCACTGACACTAATGTAAGGGAATTGAAACTCCTGACCTGAAAGGTACCTGGAATGAGTTCATGTTCTCTAAAACTGAAGAATGAATTTTAGGAGCCAAAGGAAGTTAAAAGCAGAATATATTTACTAGGGGAATGAAAGCTCCTGTCTGAGAGAAGAACAGAAGAGGGGCCCAAACAGGTAGTCCCAGGAAGCTGTCTCTTCCAGGGGCTTTTATAGAGTAAGACCATGCAGTGCGGTGGGTCCAAGGTGGTGGAGAACATGGGAACTCGCTTAGGTGGGCATGAAGTGAGACAAAGCTATGGTCAACCAATGAGATTACAAACACCATTGCTCAGGTAAAATTGATTAAATTCAGTACCAAATGGGGAAGTGAGTCATGTAGCAAGTGGGCATGAATATGGGACAGGGTCTCTTCCTTTTGGGGGTTGTGTTAGTGACTCTTTAGGGCTCTTTCAAAGTGACTGATGCCTATTTAGAATATCAATCAATGATGCCCATCCTTAGGGAACTGTGTGGCTCTATTTGTTTACTTTTTGTCTTGAGGTCTGGCCCACAGTGGGGAGTGTCTGTCTTCTCCAAAGTTGTACAGTCACCTTGTCTTCCATATTGTCACCTTCAGGGACTAGCCCTGTCTGACTGCCATATAATATTTCTATCTCATTCAGCTGCCTACAACACCATAAGCTAAATGAACCACTTCTTTAAATCAGGGGTGTTGAACATTTGTCCCAGCAACAAGAAAGCTTTTTTATGTATAAAGATACTGTGGCAGACAAAATAATGCTTTTAAAAATATCCACATAATAATTCCTAAAATTTGTGGCTATGTTACTGTTTGTGATAACAGAGCCTTTGTAGATGCAATTAAAGATTTTGAGAGCAGATCTGTGTGAATTATCAGGGTGGGCCCCGTGTCGTCAGAAGGGAGCATCGTTAGAGGAGAAACCACAAAAGCGGAGGTGATAAATGCATCGAGGTCTTTGCCCATGATGATGGCAGAAGGTGCAGAGCCCAGAGAGGCAGGCAGCCTGTTAAAACTCTACTAAGTGAGTCAGTGAGATAGCTCAGTGGACTAAAGTGCCTGCTTAGGCAAGTACAGGGACCACAGTTCCATCCCTGGTGCCACCTACCACGCCAGCCCTGCCCTCAGGTGGGCTGAGCAGGTCACAGATTTGTGCATAATGTCAAATGCTTGTAATCTCAGCACAAGGGAGACTGAAAAAGGAGGATCACTATGAGTCTGAGTTGCATAGTGAGAACCCGTAACAACTAAATACATTAAAACAAAACCAAACAAAGGGAAAACAAAACAACAAAAAAACACCTTTACAAAGTAAAGAAATGCTGCCTGACCAACCCATCAATAAGTTTTGACCTCTTGAGCTGTGAAGTAATAAAACTGTTGTTTTAAATCAATCATTTTATTTGTACTAATAGTGTTTGGATAGGATACCATGTCCGTATCTTGTGCTATGAATGATTACACAAAGATGACAATATGCAATGTACTTTTCTGTGTCTGGAAATTTATTAAGGTAATTGAAAGTTGTCCCTATTTTCATAAGATGCTGTGTAATTATTGTAGATTTGCGTCATTCTTAGAAAGACCTAAAAAAGCATATTTTTTAACAGAGAAAAACATTTATTAAATACTTACTAATGCACATTTATTCCTCTAAACACTTTTTACGAACGAACTTTTTAATTCTCAGCACAGCCTCAAGGGGCCTGATCTACTACTATTCCTGTTTCATAAGAGAGGACAACAAAGCAGGGAGAAGCTTAGTAGATTCTTAAGATAGAGTAAACAACAGAGCACAGAGTTGCCACATGAGCATCTGCCAGCTACATGGAACCTGCTCTGATTTATAGGAACTGACATGTTTAACTTACATGGAAGCTTTACAAGACCAATGATTACCCTGAGAATTACATGTAAGTGCATTTGTATATCTATATACCTGTTATGTGTGCACTTATTTTCATAATTTTATTAAAAAACAAGTAGCAATGAGATACTTTCAAATCAAATTAGTAGGACACTTTTAATAATTAGTACATTACATATTGTTTTCTTAGTGGTTATTTGTTGCACAAGATGTAGGCATGATATTCTATTTACAAACATTATTAGAACAGATCCCTTTATTCATTGAGTTAAGAGAATGTAGCTGTATATCTATCTTAACTATTTTGAATCTACAGATACAAAAAGATCATTTAACTATATCCCCTTTTTATTTAGTTTTGTTACTTAAATATTATAGGTGTGTGAATTCAGCAAAATATTCCCAAATAGTCCAGTAGTACATAATAGTATTGGGTTTTCCGAATGTCTGGCAAGGTCAGAAGTTGTTGACTTGAGTCTTTCACAGCTCAACATAATAATATGATTTTACTTCTTATACTTCGTTTTTATACTTTTCTGCTGGATGGTTAAGACCAAGGTAAAGCAAGACCTATGAAACAAGAATTGTAGCTTTTGCATCTTATTGTCAGTCAAATCCCCTCAGGATTTATCCTGAGACCCTGTACTGCAGTTTGTAGATTCTCTGTCTGTGTTAGCCATGTGGATAAGTCACAGCCATTGCTTGACCAATTTGCTCTCTGTGAAAGCCTGAGAGAATGTTTTTTCTCCATGTGACTCTCCTTAGGCACACTCTACATCCTCTATCACTTTCCTCTTTGGCCCCATAATCTCCTTAATCAGAAAATTTGGGACACAACTGAGTTGCATGATGTCATAGTACAGGTTCTCATATGTCCTGAGTCTTAATTGATCTTGAAAGGTTAGGGTCAAAACGTTGGCTGTCTCTGTGGCCTTCCTTCTTCTCTAATTTTTGGTCTACAAACTTAGGTTATTAACCCTTCAGAAGAGAAGCTTATTGTTATTACCATACAACCTAGGTTGTATGTAACCTCACTGTCTGATATCAAACATCTTAGGCTTAATATGGAAGAGGTATTTTTCATCAAGTATTGATATGTTGAACTTTAAGTCCCTAGAAAATATAATGTAAAACAATTTAAAAAGTTAAAATATTTGGGAAGTTTTCTGCTATTACTTCTGTCCATATTCTTTTTATATCATTTGTATTGACTCCATCTTTCTCATTGATGCCTATTAGTCTCACATTGTTCATCTTTGCATCATCTTGCAGGTGATAAATAATTTTTTCCTGCATCCTAGCTGTTTTTAAGAGATCTTTTCTTACCTTTTCACTAGCTGCACCAGCGTCTTCAAGATCTGACACTCTGTCTTTACTTTCACTCAAATGGTTTAGCAGGCTTGTGGTTGAGACTTTAAATTCCTCTAACTATCCTTTCAAGGTCAATTAAGACTCAGGACAGTGGAGAACCTGTACTGTAACATCATGTAACTCAGTTATGTCCCATTCTGAGTAAGGAGATTATGGGGCCACAGAGGAAAGTGATTGAGGATGTAGAGTGTGCCTAAGGAGAGTCACATTTCCCTTAGGCTTTCACAGAAAACAAATTGGTCAAGCAATAAGCATAACTCACTCCATGGCTGACACAGACAGAGGATCTACAAATTGCAGTACAATGTCCCAGGATCAATCCTGAGGGGATTTGACTGACCTTAATCAGATACAAAAGCTATATTTCTTATTACATAGGTCTTGTTTTATCTTGGTCTTAACCATCAGCAGAAAAGTATTAAACTGAAGAATAAGAAGTAAAATCATATTATGTTGAGCTATAAAGGATTCAAGTCAACAACTTCTGACCTTGCCAGACATACGGAAAATCCAATATTAGTATGTAATACTGGACTATATGGGAATATTTTGCTAAATTCCCACACCTATAATATTTAATTGACAAAACTAAACAAAAGAAGGGTATATAAATGAATGATCATTTTGTATCTGTAGATTCAAAATGGTTAAGATAGGTGCACAGCTACATTCTCTTAACTCAATGAATAAAGGGATCTGCTCTAATAGTGTTTGTAAATAGAATATCATGTCTGCATCTTGAACAACAATTCACCACTAAGAAAACAATCTGCAATGTATTAATTATTGAAACATTTTGATTTGAAAATATCTCATTGCTATTTGTTTCTCAATAAAAATATGAAAAAAGTTAAACTATATTTCAAAAATAGGAATAAACAATTATATATGTTTATGCATAAGTTTAGAAATGTAACCATGTACAGCATTGTAGCAGGACAGACCCGCAACACTTGTTTTCCTGTCTCCTAGCTTCGTTCACCACACCCCTCCTTTTTAAACAAACATCAACCCGAGAGACAGCACAGGGGCAACCAGCATGTCATGACAAGCAACACCTATTCAGAAGACCAGAATGACAGGCACTCCAAGCATGAACCTACTATTACAAATTGCCATGTTTAGTGCAGTTGCTTAGTTCACAGGCATCAGCATATATAGTTAGTCAGGGTGAGAATCCTTCCAATTAACTGCTAGATTTGAAAATCTGAAGATTCTCAGGATCATTGCCTTACCAATCTTGTATATATAACTGTATGGCTTTGTTCTGTTGTGTTTCTTAGCTCTTCTCCTTGCTCCCTCTTCACTGTCTAGTCTTCAAGTTCTTCCTTTCCTTTTAATTGTGCTATACCATTTCTATTTGTAATTTTTCTTTTGATCTATTACACTAGGGAGACTATACGATATTGACACACGTGTGTCTGGTTTATTGCACTTATGACTACAAGTGGCATCCACATAAATATGAAGGCTTTGAGTTTATCATTGTTTATAGCTGAGTAATACTCCATTGTATAAAAATACCACATCTTTTTCATCTACTTCTCAAGTGACAGGCATCTTGGTTGTTTCCAAGATTTGGCTATCACAAATTGTGCTGCTATAAACAGAGGTACACATATATCACTATGATATCATGTGGCAAAATTCCAAGTAGTGAGATAGCTGGTTTGAATGGGTTTTCCAGTCCTAGTTTTGTGAGGAGTCTCCACACTGATCTCCACAATGGTTGCACCAGTCTACCTTCCCACCAGCAGTGGAAAAGGGTTTCTTTTCCCCACAGTCTCTCCAGCATTTGTTGTTGGTTGATTTCTTTATGATAGCCATTCTTTCTGGGGTGAGATGATATCTCAGTGTTGTTTTAATTTGCATTTTATGGATGCCTAGTGATGTAAAGCAGTTTTTCATCCTCTGGGAAGTGTGCGTTCATCTCAGATGCCCATTTCTGGTTTGGGTCTTTAGATTTAGTGGCCCTAATGTGTTTTAGTCCTTTACAAATTCTAGATAGCAGACCTTTGTCTGAATACTTATTTGTCAAAACTCTTTTCAAAGTTGTGGGTTGTCTTTTCAGTTTGTTGGTAATTTCTTTTGATGTGCAAAAACTTCTCAATAGGAGGAGGTCCCAGTTGTTAGTTCTTTCGACTGTTACCTGTGCGATTTCATTTTTGTTCATGAACTCTTTGCCTATGCCTATGCCTTCAAGAGTTCCTCCTACTTTCTCTTCCAGGAGATTGAATGTTTCTGTTTTAATGTTTAGATCTTTAATCCATTTTGACTTTAGCTTAGTGCATGGCAATAGACTTGGGTCAAGTTTTAATTTTCAGCATGTAGAGAGTCAGTCTTTCCAGCACCATTTGTTAAAGAGGCTATCTTTCTTCCAGTGTGTATGTTTGGCACCTTTGTCAAAGATAAGGTGGCTGAGTGTGTTTGTAGAGGATTCAGTGTCTTCTAATCTATTCCACTGATCCTCAGGTCTATTTTGTTGCCAGTACCATGCTGATTTTATCACAGTAGCTTTGTAGCATAACTTCAAGTCAGGGACTGTAATGCCTCCTGCCTTGTCTTTATTTCCCAGGATTGCCTCTGCTGTTCTAGGTCTTTTCTGGTTCCAAATAAATTTTAGAAATAATTTCTTTAGGTCTTGGAGGTATGTTGGTGGTAGTTTAACGGCTATTGCACTAAATGTGTACAGCAATTTTGGGAGTATGTCCATCTTTACAATGTTGGTTCTTCCTACCCATGAGCAGGGAATATCTTTCCATTTTCAGAAATCCTCTACGATCTCTTTTAAGAGTACTGTAGTTTTCCTTGAAAAGATCTTTGACTTCTTTAGTTAGATTAATTCCAAGGTACTTCATTTTCCTCAGTGCTATTGTAAAAGGTATTGCTTCTATAATTTCCCTCTCAGTGTGTTTGTTATCTGTGTAGAGGAATGCTATTGACTTCTGGGCATTGACTTTGTACCCTGCTATGCTACTGAATTTGTATATTAATTCTAGTGGCTTCTAGGTGGAATTTTTGGGATCTTCCAAGTAAAATATCATGTCATTTGCAAATAATGATAATTTAACTTCTTCTTTACCCATCCTTATTTCTTTTATTTCTTTCTCTTGTCTAATGGCTCTAGCTAATGATTCCAGAACTATATTGAATAGAAGGGGTGGCAGAGGACATCTTTGTCTTGTACCAGATCTAAGAGTAAAATATTTCAGTTTTTCCCCATTTAGAATTATGTTAGCTGCTGGGTTTTCATAAATGGCTTTTATCAGATTGAAATAGAGGCCTTCTATTCCAATTTTCTGTAGGACTTTGAATATGAATGAATGTTGGACTTTGTCAAAAGCTTTTTCTGCATCAATTGGGATAATCATGTGGTTTTTAGTTTTAGCTCTATTGATATAGTGTATTTTGCATTTATAGATTTTCGAATATTAAACCATCCTTGCATCCTCGGAATGAATCCTTTCTGGTCATGATCATCATCAATGATCTTCTTGATGATTTTCTGTATCATATCTGCTAGGATTTTATTGAGGATTTTTGCATCTATGTTCATGAGGAATACTGGCCTGTAGTTTTCTTTTTTTTAGTTGCATCTTTCTCTGGTTTTGGTATCAATATAATACTTGCCTCCAGGAATGATTTTGGGAGGATTTCTTCCTTTTCAATTTCTTTGAAGAGCTTGAGGAGTATAGGGACTGTATCTTCCATAAATTTCTTGTAGAAGTGAGCTGTGAATCCATCAGAACCTGGACTTTTCTTTGTCAGTAGGTATTTTTTTTATTACATCTTATATTTCATTGGCTGTTATTGGCCTATTGAGAGTGCTTCTATCTTTTTGATTCAGTTCGGTAATTTGTACCTTTCTAGCAATCTGTCCATTTCATCTGTGTCTTTATTCTGTGAGACTAAAGATCCTCTAAGTAACTATTGATAATCTTCTGAATTTCCACTGAGTCTGTGGTGATTACACACTTTTTATTCCTTATTGCTTATATTTGAATTTTTTCTTTCTTCTTTTTGATGAGGTTAGCTAGGGGTCATCAATTTTATTTAATCTTTCAGAGAACCAGCTTCTTGGTCTGTTAATTCTTTGAACTTTTCTTTGTCTCAACTGAGTTCATATCTGCTCTACTTTTTATGATTTCTTCTCTTCTTTGTGCCATGGGTTTGGTTTGCTCTTCCTTTTCTAGTTGTCGGAGGTGCAGCATTAGGGTGTTTATTTGTTCCCATTTTATTTTCCTAATGTGTGAGTTCACAGCTATAAATTTCCCTCTCTGAACTGCTTTCATCATATCCCATAAATTCTGATAAGTTCTGGTTGAATTTTCATTGAATTATAGATATTGTTGAATTTTTTGTTTAATTTCATCTGTGATTCATTGATTGCTGAGCAGGGTGTTGTTTAATTTTCATGTATTTAGGGGGGGTTCTTTTTCTTTTGTTGTTTATTTCCAGTTTCACTGTACTGTGGTCAGATAATATGCATGGGATGATTTCTGTCTTCCTGCATATACTTAAGCATGACCTATACACCAGTATATGATCTATTTTAGAAAATGACCCATGTGTATTCAGCTGTGTTTGGGTGGAACATTCTGTATATGTACACTAAGTCCATTTGTCTCAAGTTCTGGTTCAGTTCTGCTACTTCTCTGCTAATTTTTGGTCTGGGTGAACTATCTTTTTGGGATAAGGGAGTGTTAAGTTTGCCTGTTAAGTTGGTGGTATTGGATATTATATTTTTCATGTCCATTAAGATTTGTTTTAGATAGTTTGGTGCTGCCATGTTTGGCACATTCATATTTATGAGTGTTACCTCTTCCTCTTGAATATTTCCCCTAACCAGCATATGGTGGCCTTCTTCATTTCCCTTGATCATTCTTGGTTTGAAGTTGAGACTGTCTGAGAACAGGATTGCTACCCCTGCTTTTTTCTGATGTTCTGTAGTGTGGTATTGCTCTCCATCCTTTTACTTTTAGCCTATGAATTTCTTTATGAGTTAAGTGTGATTCCTGTATAAAGCATATTGTTGAATTTTGCTTCCTAATCCTCTGTGCCATTTCTCTTAATTGGTGTATTCAGTCCATTTACATTGATGGTTATAATTGAGATGTACTGACTTAAGCTTGATGTGTTATTTACCTACTGTTGTTTATTCCTTTGTCTTCTGTGTTTAATTGTTGCCCTCTTTAGTTGGTTGCTTCTGTTCTTGTTTGTGGATTTCTGATCATTTTGGTCCCTCTCTAGAACATCTTTTAGTAGCCTGTGTTGGGATGGCTTTGTCATCATGAAAGTCTTTAGTTGTTCCTTGTCATGGAAGTTTTTCACTTCTCCATCAAACTTGAAAGAGAGTTTTGCAGGGTATAGTAGTCTGGGATGGAATTTGTTTTCATAATGGACTTGAAGTACTCTGCTTCATGTTCTTTCTGCTTTCATGACTTGTGGAGAGAATCTGGCCATAATTCTGATGGGTTTTCCTTTGAATGTGATCTGCTTCTTTTCTCTAGCAGCTTTCAGTATATTATTTTTGTGCTGAATTTCTGGGATCTTGAGTATTATATGTCTTGGTGTGTTTTTAAGTGGGTTGAGGTTACTTGTCATTATGTAAGCTTTGGTTACTTGGATGTCAGATTGTTTTTCTCATATCTGGGAAGTTTTCTGCTATTACTTCTGCCCATAATTTTTAAATGTCATTTGTATTGACTCCTTCTTTCTCATTGATACCTATTAGTCCCTCATTGTTCATGTTTGCATTGTCTTGCAAGTGATGAATTATTCTTTCCTGTATCCTAGTTGTTTTTAAGAGATCTTTTCTTACCTTTTCACTAGGTGCACCAGTGTCTTTAAGATCTGAAACTCTGTCTTCACTTTCACTCAAATGGGTTTGCAATCTTGTAATTGAGATTTTTGGTTTCCCTGCATCTTTTGACTCTGCTTCATGTGATCTATTTTTGTTTTCCTGTATTTCTCAATCAAGGAATCCATCAGTTTTCTAATCTCCTCTATTTTTTTTTAATCAATGTCTTCTTTAGAAATGGTTGTTAATTCTTTTACTGCAGAGTTTTTTTCAGATTGGGTTTCCTCCATTTGTTTCTGTATTTGATTCTTTACTTCAGATGCTATGAATTTAGAGTTTTCTTCTTTTATTTCAGAAATTAATTCTGTTGAGTTTCTCTATACCTTTCTGCTCTTGCTTATTTACTTCCAACGCTGTTAATTCATATATTTCAGCTGAGCTAGTGTCCTCTCCACTTGTTCTGGGTGGGCCTTGGGTTTCCTCCATATGTTTCTGTACTTGATTCTTTAGTTCAGATGCTACTAATTCAGATATTTCTTTCATTTCCGATCTGAGTTCCTCTATACTTTTCTGCAGTTGTTTCTTTATTTCAGATGCTATTGATTTATTGATTTCAGCTGTGTGATTCCCAATTTTTTATGTGCTAGTGTCCTCTGCACTTGTTATGGGTGGGATTGGGGTCTGCGAATGCATTTTGCTCCTTCTTGTTGTCATTTTGTATAGCACTGTCTTCTGACCTTTTTTGTAGAGCTTTGGTGTAGTTATAATTTTAGCTCCTACTGAAATTCAGTGTAGATCTAGAAAATTTGAATTTATCCAGTTGTGTTTGGCTTAGGTCTGGCTGCTGTGCTCAGCTCTTTCCTGCTGCAGCCCTTCAGAGTGAACCTGCTGTGCCCCTCTGGCAAGATGTTTTGCTTCCGGACTAGCTGAGTGACTGTCCCTTACTCTTTCTGCAAGGACTACCGCTGAAGAGTTTCAGCCTAGGCCTGTATGCCAGTCCTGAGCTACCTTTGAAGGGGACAAGGGGCTAGAAAAGAGGAGAAGCTCTCTCACACACTCCCTGGGCGTGGGCTAATGCCAGGTCTTGGAGTCCTGAGAACATGTTCTCACTCACTCAGCTGGCATGGGGGGCTATGCACTGTATTAATTGTTGTAACTGTCTCACAGACCTGTTTTGAAAATGTCTTATTGTAATATTTTCTCAATAAAATTAATTAAAAAAGCAATATTTTGTAGTAGTTTCTTACAGTAGCAATAGGAAGCTAATACAGTGAAATTCTCAGTGAAAATTTATAAAAATGGATGAAGAGGTACTCCAGTTGCACTGTCCAGATCTTGGATGTGACAATTCACTCACTTGGAGAGCAGTGGCAAGAAACCATCTCTTTCTGTTTAGATACATGAACACTCCTTGTGTTTTAAAATTGTAAAATTTGCTATTATTCTCTAATTCTATTTTTTCCGCTGAGAAAAAAATAGCAGCGATCCACATTTAACTGCTGTATATCTCTGAAGCCTGTTTGTGTGGAAATCCATAGGTCTTCCTGTCTCTGTAGTTTCTTAGCACCATTTGTTTACTGTGATGTCAAGATCATGGCTCAGGGCCTGGCCTCCTCCACTGTGCTGTCAATGAATCCCAGCCTCTAATGAGAAAGTTTGCTACTGTTTGTGTTTGATGACCCCACACATCCAGTTGTTCTACAGAACAGGCTGAAGAAAAATGTGATAGATTCCTGATCATTTAAAATTTATTTTTCAGAATTTCACAACATAAAGCAGAAACCACCCACATTTCCATTGTGCTTTCCTTGATGCTGTAGGCCACTTTCATCCCTTTTCTAGAATGTGATCTTTTCCACTCTTGGCCACCCTCCTATCTCCCCCGGAGCCACCAGCTGGCATTGTGCCTTCCTGTGTTTTGTAACTGCGAGTGATGAAGAATGTTCTCACTGACAAAAAAGAATGTCTGTTGCTCTGGTAGCACAACTTAAGACAAAACCAAAAGCACAGGTTTACCGCTTTGCTGAGACATGGAGAAGGCCCTGACAGGAAAGGCCCATTGGTAGCACAGAGAAGCCCTGTGGAAAACCCCTAGTGGGCAGACACAGCCACGCTTGACAACTTAGTTAAAGGTTGGGTAAGTACTGGGTTTGGAGCACAGGCATAGGCTGGAGAATGTGCTACAGTGAACTACAATTACTCCAACTCTCTACTTCAGGCCAAGCCATTCCACAGAGTGAGTCTTGGATTTGGTCCCATTCCCAGACATACCTAGGGCTCTAAACTTCACCAGATCAGGGTAGAAAGATAAGAAATAAAAATTCCCATCATTTGCTTTCATTTTATTAGATTAACTTCAAGCCTTCGGAGCATGTGGACTGATGACTGGCTCCCTTCAAACAGGTCTGACTGAGTTGAACCAGAGGTGGAGCCAAGAGTATCGCTTTGGGAATGTTTCTGCATATGGGATGACAAAAGGAGGATTTTTGTGGTGATTTTCACAGCTTGAATCACTTCAGTTTGACTGTGTCACTGTCTCAAGGCTGTATCTCTTCCTGTAGTCTGGTGACCTCCGACTTCCCTGCATTGTGAATTGTTTCCTTGTGTTTTGCAATCATGAAGAGTGGAGTAATTTCTGTAGAAATCTGATCAGAATGTTTGTGGGTGTGTTCTCCCATATTCAAATCTTAAATCTGTGTGTCTGTGAGGATGCACTTAATGCCTTATTGACATCTGTCTCTATCACCATCTATAGCCATATCCACAGCAACCTACCCAGTGTCCAGATTAAGGCCCATACATTTCTCCATGTTCTCTTGTGAGTCTGAGTGGATTCTCCTCCCCTCCTCCCCTGGGAGTTCATCCCAGGCAGAGCTCTTTAGAGCTTTCAGCCTGAATTGGAAGACCATCCCCAAGGGCTTTGCTTCCAGCTTGGGGGGTATAGAGATCTCTTTATGAGAAAGACTCACAAATATTCCCAGGTCTGACATAGCTGGTCTCACAAACCCATCATTATATTGTAATTACCTTTGATTTGTTCTCTGTTGCTTTCCCTTATGAAGCAGCTCACATATGCTTTTAAAGGACATTTTCCTCATGTTATGTAACATTTATGACTAAGCTTCATACTTTGACTTTCAAACGTTGTCATTGGTATCACTCATGAGTCTAGTAATTCAGAAGTATTTAAATGAGCAGTGGGACAAGCTTTAATGTTCTCTAGCTTGGCACGTTTAGGATTTCCTCCCTGCTATTTTTTTCTGCCTGGCGTACTCTTCCCTTCCTACCTGGTCACTCTCTGAAGGAAGAGGATTGTGGCCCTTGTGCTGGAGTTAAGGTCCTCCTCTCTCTTTGCTCTATGCTGAGGTACCCGTCCATCAGCCCTATTGCTCAGAAGACCAAATCCGCTGAGCTCAGCGTGTGCTGCAGCAGGCCCAGCTATGTGCACGTCATCATATTCTCTTGACTTCTTCCCTTTTTTTTTCTTTTAGTGTAAATCTAATCTCTTCTCTGTTTGTTGGTTTCTTGCCTTTCTGAATTTCCTTGGAGCTTAGCAATAGAAACCCTTGCCGGAAATAACTCTACAATGGTTAGCAATTTATTACAAAAGCCCAGCAACTAATTTGTTTTTCACAACACAAAAAGATACATGTTCCTCTCATAGACTTATGTAGAAGCACAGCGTTAGCTATCCCAACTGTACTGTCTATACACACACATCATGATTTTTTCTTTCTACAACCCTTCCTTTGTCTACACCTGTCAAGCAAGATTTGCACTAATGGTGGTTTGACAGGATATTATGTCAGCTTCTAATACTATGGACAGCCACTAGGAAAATAACAAGGTAGAAAGTATTAATTATTGAATCTTTGATGTAATTCAGGTATGAAAAAATAAGATACGCAAACAGCTACACTCTCTTAATTTACTGATAAGAGACATGCGGTATAATAATGTCTGTAAGTATAATATCTTGTATGCACCTTTTATGATACCAAAACATTATAAAAACAGTTTGCAATGTATTAATTTATCAAATCCATCTTGTCAAAGTATCTTAAAACTATCTCATTGATATTTGTACTTCAATAAAACAAAAATTAAAAAAATAATAAAAAAAAGATACATGTTATTTCAGAAAATTCTTGCTAGGCATGGTGGGGCATGGCTGTGATAGAAACACTTGGGAGGCTGAGGCAAGATTATCACTGTGAGTTGGAGGGCAGTTTGAGCTACATAGTGAGACCTCATGTCACAAAAGAAGAAAATGAAAATGTAAAAGAAATTTTTTTTGTTATTCAAATTCATTTCTCATCTGATATAAGTAACTGTTAAACTGAGAATTTCTTTAACAAAATACTTGTCATATTGATTTTCTGTTGTCTAGCTTTGGAATGATCTTTTCTCTCTTAAATAAAATATTCATTTTTACATCAAGTGAGAAAAGGTGAAAAATCTGTTTTTTCACTCAATAAATATTTATTGTTTACTTTCAAAGTTCCAGAAAGATGTTGGTGCCAGCAGTTTGGTGGTCTAAGATGGTCTTCTTTGGGTCAGAAGAATCAAATGTGCTTGCAGGAGCCAGGCAGGGTGGCTCTGGTAGGCTGAGGCAGGAAGATCAAGTTCAAGCCCAGCAGGAACAACTTGGTGACTTCGAGAGACCAACTCTCAAAATAATAAATCAAAAAAGAGCTGAGGAAGTAAGTAGCTCAATGTCAAGGCCCTGGAGTCAATAGCTAATTCTGCAAAACAAAAACAAAAAAGAAAGACAAAGAAAAAACCCCCAAAAATCCTCAAACCAAATCACAGCAGAAGAACTTGTTTACAGGCGTAGGAACAAGATTAGGAAAAGACGAGAGAGGTTTCAAGAAGCAAGACAGGAGTCTGACTTTATCCCCCAAGGAGTGTGGCAGTGCTGCAGGGGCTCAGCGTGACCCCGTGCCCTGCCTTGTCCAGTGGCTTTGCTCGAGGTGGAGCCGAGCTGTTGCTCATCACACTTTCTGCCTTTCCTCCTTGCTCCAGGCAGATCACTGAGCCCTCAGCATTCCTGACTTTCAGGCCAGTAAAGGAGAAGCTTGTTTCTGACAGGACTATGACGACTGTGGGCCACGCGGAGTCTGAAGCCACTGCTGGTGTTAAGTGCAAGCAGTGCCGGCAGGTGCCATGCAGCACTCGGCTCCTGAGGACATCCGCACAGGTAGGTTAGGGTTGAAAACTCCTGCGATAGTGCACATTGCTTTCTTTTTTTTTCTTAAGCCAGGGTAACTTGTATCTCAGATTCAAGTTAAGAAAGAGGGATCTTAACTAGGATTGGTTGTAGGTAACTGAAAGAGCCAATGTTCCACCCTTCAGGTTTCGCACAAATATTTGTGTGGGTATGTATGTACTCCTACACACACACAGGCACACAGAAGAGTAAAATAAGATGATCCAAAAAGAGAAATCTAGTGTGCGATTTCATCAGTCAAATTTCTTTTGATCCATATAATTATGATTTCAGTTCCATCTCACAGCTCTTGCTTTTATCTTGAACACATGGTTTGTAAACTGGAACCATTTTTTTCCCCCTGAGCTTTAAGGCTGAATGTAGCTTACATTCAACATTGTAATGGATATGCTTTGCAAAT
>PVKA01042938.1:0-17082 GCA_004027165.1 Ctenomys sociabilis | reverse complement strand
ATGGGCTCACGATGTATACTTCATTTTTATACTTTTCTGCTGGATGGTTAAGACCTAGGTAGATCAAGACTTATATACCAACACAAGAACTTTATATTTCCTATGTGGTCATTGAAGTCCTCTCAGGGTTTATCTTGTAGTCCTGTACATTATTCTGTAGTTCCTTTGTCTGTGTCATCCATGTGGATGAGTCACGGCCCATGCTTGACCAGATTGCTCTCTGTGAGAGCCGGAGAGAAAGTTTTCTCTTCATGTGACTCTCCCCAGGCACACTTTAGAACTTCAATCTCTTTCCTCTGTGGCTCTCCATATTGTATAGTCTCCCTAGTATAAGAAGCGAAAAGCAGAAATACAAAGTAAAATACAACGTACAACAAGTAAAATCAATTGAGTCAGATAAGGCAAAGGGAATGGCATATGCTGCAGGATACTAATCAGCTTTTCTTCTGGATGGTTAACAACCTAAGATCACAAGTCAGAGTTGGAGAAATAGAAGAGCCACAAAGCCAGCCAACATTTTGGCCCTAGCCTTTCAAGGTCAGCGAAGACTCAGGACATAGGAGAACCTGTACTGCAACATCATGAAACTCAGGTGAGCTCCAAATTTTCTGAACAAGGAGATTATGGAGCCACAGATTTTTTTTTTTTTTATTTTAAAGAGAATAAAAATAATACAGAACTTATACAGAATTCCAAAAAACAGGATGATAGGAATCCAACAATTGTTATATTGCATATTGTTGTCTTCAAAGTAGTTAATTTGCAAGATGCTTAAGCCTACATACTGGGTATTTTTCTAGAATAAAAGCAGCGCCTACACTGTACACCCTCTTGCGCCCACTGCGGAGTGATGTCGGAGCCAGGCTGTCGGGTTGTGCAAGCGCCCGCTGTGCTCCGGGCTGGGCTGTACCCGCCCACGGCCTGCATTCCATGTCCCATTGCGGGCTGGTCATCGAGTGGGCTAACACAGCTCCGGAGTGTTAACCGGTGCTAGGCTCAGCCTGCCCTGATTAGTCTCGGTCTCCCTCGACCCAGTCCCAGGAGCGGCTTCTCTTATTACACAGTATCATCCTACCTCAGCTGTTGAAACCTGGTCATTTCGCACCTGCTTCGCTGAATTCTGAGCGCCTTGGGTTTTTGATGAGCTGCTCACTTCATAAATTCACCCCTCTCCGGTTATCAGCACTCGGTCACCACTCAAGTGTGTCCTTGTGCAGCCTTCTCACTGCACCAGAAGGCCACTTAGTAAGCCTCCGCCTCCATCAAGATTACCAGCTAATGATTTTAAGTCTGTCTGAAAACCCCAAAGACACTATTGACAGAAGATAAAAATGAGATCCACAGCTTGGCACAAGGGACAAAGCTGCATTCCTGCCATTCCCCTGTGTGCCTGAGCAGACCAAAAAAAAAAAAAAAAAATTCATCTTTTTTTCCTGAAATAAAAGAAAATCCTCCTCACCTTCTCACCCTGTAAAGATATGTTTCTCTTAGAAAATCACTGCCTAAGCACCCCCCCCCTCCTGCTTTAAAGACTTTTCAACAGTACTAATTGCTGGAAATACCAAAATACCAGGGGCTGCAGGGTGCTTCTGGCCTTGTTCAGGGCCAGCTCACACCCGGAAATACTTCGAGTTTGGCTAGAGAACGTGATCTTCTGAGGTTTCCAGCCCTGAGAGAATAGCTTTGGTATCTGAATCCTTCCCAGTATTGCAGAGGGCAGTGTTGCTTTGCTCCCTCTGGGTCATGCTGAAAAACAACCTTCCTGCAGGTCTGATTCAAATGGATCAGGATCAGCTCTTCCAGTGCAGCACTGTGCATGTATGTGGATGTATATAGTCTGTTGTAACTACTATTTAGTGTGTGTGTGTGTGTGTGTGTGGCTAAGGTGCAGTAAGATTTAGAAAATCTTATGAAAAACAAACTGCCTAATTTTATGCCCATCACTCTGGTGGAGAATTCAGAAGGTAAACTGCAACACAATTCTGGGCTCCTACTGACCGACAGCCCCAGCTATCAATAGTGTGAGAACTCCTTTCTAGCCTTTCAGGTATCTGTATGCACCTCTTTCCAGAAAGAACCAAGAAGACTCAGGCCCACACTGTGTGAGGAATATGCCAGGCTTGGAAAAAGTTTGATCCCGAGTGCCAGGTCTTGCCAGAGACTGCCCTAGAAGTAGGTTGAAACAGGGACTTCTTACCCTTGTTGTGTTTCACCTCTCATTCTGGGCTCTTACCTGCCAGTGGATAGTTGTATCCTCTGTAGAGCTCACAGTTATCACCAGGGATCTGTGTCATTTATTCAGTCAAAGTTCCCTCCAGCTTCTGACTCTTGGCTCTGTCCACTTAGGGCCTTACATCTATCCTTCGAGCACTCAGCCTTATGAGCTTCAACAAGGTTGACTCCCCTGTGGAATGTTAGCTCAGATCTATGCCATTTTCCCCATCCTCGGTGCAGCCCACTGGGGACTCCAATTTGATTCTTGGCTTCAGGTGCTGGATTGGGATGTTCAGCACTTATGTAGGGTTCAGAGAAAGTATTTTTTCCTTCTCCAAAGTGACAGAAGTCATTGCTGTCACCATAGTTGGTGGCTACAGACTTTGAAGATCTTGTCTTTCTGGAAACAACTGTGTACCTGTCTTCTGGCTTCCACTGTGTCCTCCCAAGGGACACTATATGAGAAGCTACTTAGTGGTCATTGCACCTCCATTAGTAAAGAAATATACCGTAGGCTAGAAGAGTGGCCCACGGGTGTGACTCTTCTGGCCACTGCTGCTGCTGTCACTCAAAATCTGCTACTTATTGGGGAGTTGGACAAGAATCTGTGGGAGATAATTATTTCTGTAGGTTCTGGGACTCTATAGAGGAGACCAAGAAGGTAGCCATGGGTTAAAACCTGGCTACATAAATGAAATTAAATATTACAACATCATGTAAAAATCACTAAAAATAATTTTGAAAATTATGGTATATGTAACAGGCAGCTTGGGAGCCTTCAAGGAGAGGCTACTAGAGATGAGCAGCCATCTATCAGATCCACTGAAATTCCATGGCAATGTCAACTGAGAGAGACCAGCTATTGCCATCAATATGCCATGGACTGACAAATGCTTACAGAACTCTGAAGACATTAGCACTGCCAGCTATTACAGATGGAAATGTGAAGTGTTGTAGGTGCTGATAAGAACAGTTGATGCACCTTCAGACTGACAACCAAAGAGTCAGCATATAACTCAGAAATTCTACTAGTTACCTATGTGAGATAAATGAAAAGATCATGTTCATACAAAGACACAAACACACATATACACACACACATCGATGTTCACAGAGACATTATTCATTGCAGCTCAAAAGTAGAAATACTGTACATACCCTTCAAATGTCCTTCAACTGAAGGACAACATGTGATATACCCAAATCATGGTTATTATTCAACAATAAAAAAGAACTGAGCAGAGATGCATGTTATAACACAGAAGAACCATGAAAACATTATACTAATTAAAGAAGCCAGTTGTAAATGACCTTAGATTGTATAATCCTATTTATATAAAATGTCCAGAACAAGCAAATTTATAGGACCAGAAAGATTAGCCATTTTCTAGGGCTGGGTTTGGTGTGGATGGTGAGTGATTGTTGGTGGATAAATAGTTTCTTTTTGAAGCAATGCAAAGTTCTAACATTAGATTTGGTGATGTTCAAGTTATATTTCAATAAAGCTGTTTTCCTTTTTAGAAAAGACACCTTATGTAGACAAGATAGCTAAGCCAGTCATAAATTCATGATTTTAAAAAATCTCAAGCAAACCACTTGTCTGAGGTTGAGCTGCTCTCACCGACAGCCCTGTGGAGCTTAGTCTAAGGCTTTTATTTAGCAGTGTAGAATGACCAGCTAGGCCAAAATCACAGCTGAACAGGAAAGTAAGTTATCTCTGAAAGGCTCCCTGAGCTGGGAGGCTCAGTGTCCCTGAGTGCTTGGGCCCCAATGTCCCTGTGGTTAGGCTCCCGCTGCAGCTCAAGTGCATACTTTAGGGGAGATTTCAGCAGCCTCCAGCTGAGCTTAGTGTTTTGCATCTGGCACAGGCAACAAGCCATGATCCAAAGAGGCTTTTTGGGAAAATTATATTTCTTGTATAAAAAGCTTTCCACTTTGAAAAATTGCTCCAAGTCCACCTGCATTTGTAGCTTTATTTGGGTGACTGGGCTGGAAAATAGATGGAATGTTTCAACATGACCATTTTACAGCTTGAAAGATAAACTTTTGTTTTGTTCTGCTTCAAATATTCCACTTGTTGCTAAGATTCTGCCAATGGAAGTTGAACTTCACCTTCAGAATAATTTACATTATCTTCATAATTCCCTCTGGATATTGTCACAACCTTAGAAACAGAGCATTTAATTCTACAACTTCAGGTTCCTTGGGATTGTAACATCTTTGTTCCATTTCACTCCTGTCAAAGTTCCTAAGAACTTCAACCTTATCACTAAGCTGTACCTTCTGTTGAGAAAATTTAATTAACTTGATTAATTAAGATGAGATATCAGTGCTTCATGAGATGTTAGGTAACAATGTGCTTCAGCATCTTCATTTTACAGATCTGGTCGAGTTTCTTTGGAAGGTTGTAATCAAATTACAATGCTAGTTATTCGGTCTCAGTTTGTTCATATTTAAAATGGGATTAAATAATGTTTCATCATCACCATCATCATTATTATTCCTCCATTCATAGAAATATGATTATTATCACTGCATTCATAATTATTATTATTATTACTTGATTCATAGAGTTATGATAAGTGAGACCACCTCTGCAGTTGTGTTTTGTAAAAAATACTTTCTAGGACTTAAATAAAAAGTATTTTTAATAAACACATGCAAATTCAAATCATTTTTATTCTGAGAAGGGTATTATCTCCACTGAGAAAACCTGAAAGCATAAATGGGATCACCTCATTAGGGTAAATGTTATCTTTGTTTGGAAAACATTGTTTGATGGGAAGAGAAGAGCTAAGTTCAGTTTCCTTATCCAGAAAGGATTGTGTATGTAATATACTGTATTTATACATACCTTTTACATATTCATCAGCTTTGTAATTTTTCAATTAGATAAGTTTGTAAGAATTGGAACAATGAGGTCAAGGTTTGACAAGATTTCCTAAATAGGAAGAAGGCTTAAAGTGGAGCTGTGTTGTCTTTTGTCAGGGTGAGAGCTACCTTGAGTCAACTGTACGGAAGGGGTTCAGACAAGACAAAGACTTGGTTCCAGAAAGTAATACTGAAAAACTTGAATATATAGAATATGGGAGATGGGGCATGTTCTTCGTTTTGATTCTAATTAAGGAGCTGTTCTGAGGATTGCATGATGTTATGATATTAGTTATGGCTTGTGTTTCGATGTCTTCCCAAAGCCTCATGTGGTCATAGGGAAGGCTTTTTCGGAAGTGGCTGAATCTAGAGTGTGTAACACTGGATTGATTTATGGTATAATGTTGGGCTCCAGGGCATTAAGATTAAAGGGTATGAGTGATACCCACCTAAATATTCTGGATAACATGTAAGGAATAAAAAGAGCTATGGTCTCCCCTTTGCTTCTTTTACTAACTTCTGCCCAACATGAACTGTTCCTCCTCTATAATGTCTCTTCTATGCTACCCTGCCTTGAAGCCAGTAGGTTATGGATTTAAACCTCTACAAACTGTGAGCTAAATAATCCTCCCTTCTTTTAACTTTGGGTGCTAGGTATTTGTCTCAGCAATGAACAGAGTAACTAAGGTAGTAGAAAACCAGATTTCCAAGCCAATATCATGATCTTAAAAATTATGTACAAGGCATGCACAATTGTGTGTGGTGATGTGTTTTAGGAGAGTTAGCAGGCTGAAGAACTATGGAAATACACAAAGAAATTCTCATGAAGAAAGTACATGGAATTAAATTGAACACAGCTAAGACTGCATGGGAATGCCTCTTAATAAGTCCCTTAATAAAAAAGTAAGACATTTCTGACCTGTTCAGTGAGATCATTTTGCTTAAGAGGACTAAGTGAGGCTTAGAGAGTATTGTTAACTTTGCTTCCAGTTAACAGAGATAAACACATTGGCTCTGATAGATTTTCTGCAAAGCTGAATGAGTGTATCAATAAAAGCCTTACTAGAGAAACAGATGTAGCAGAAGTTATACAAATGTGTAAGAAATTACAAGACTGGATTATGATGGTCACCCAGAGTTGGATAAGAGAGAATGAAGAGTGTGTCTGCACACCGGAGACCAAAGGTTTCAATCCAAGGTCTGTAGTTCACTACAGTGTCCATGCAAATCCATATCAGAAGGTGGATGGGTCTGCAGTGGAAGTTCCAAGGAATCTATAATGAAAGGCTGAAGGATTTGTGGTGGAAGCTGAGGAGTCTGTGCTAGAAAGTTCTGAAGAGTCTATGAAGAATACTAAAGAGTCTGTGCTGGAAGTCAGGAGACGATATACATGCCAAAGGCAAAGAGTGGAGCTCTTCTGGAAAATAGAAGCAGATCTGCTTTCCTCATTTCTCCCTTTATACCATCCAGATAATGAGCCATCCTCAGGATCTTTTATACCCTATGGTGTAGAACTGCTGAGCTTATTTAGCTAAATTTCTATACGTCTAAGGTTGACACACTCAATCAAAAATTACAGTGATGTTCAGGACCAGACTGTTAACTTTATTGTGAAACTCCTGAAAGAAAACACTATTTTTTGGATGGGAAAGATACTGGGGATGTTGGGGCTTTCACACTGGGTGACATCCCCTTCCCATTTTTATTTTTTTACTTCAAGAGAGTATCTCCCTAAGATTATAAGTTGCCCATGGTGGGCTCAAATTCATGTTCCTATTGTCTCATCCTTCCAGAGTTCTGGGTTACAAGCATGCATCACCATCCCAGGCCTGAAAACATTTTGTCTTTAGTCCAAGTGCAGAAAAATCTTGGATGTGTCTGTCCAGCCCCTGCTCTGTCATGTCTTGTATCTTCACAGATGTTGCCAAAGAACCTTATGCACTCATAAATGGGACTTTGAGGAGGTATCTGGATCATCGGTGTGTGATGGTGAAATTAAGGGTGTGTGATACTGGATTAGTCCATTAATTAGCATAGTTCTGAGTGAGAAAAATAGGTAGGTCTGCCCTGGATGTTGTTGGCATCATCCAAAAGGCTTGTAGCTTGGATGGGACAATAGGGAAAGGGAATTTTCTGCTGCTGCTTTGCTGCTCCCTGACTACTCTTCCATGCACTGTTTCTCCTCTGTGATGTCTACCTGCCATGCCTCTCTACCTTAGAGCAAGCAGACTGTTTCCTGAAACCTCTACAAAGTATGAACTAAAATAAGCTTTTCCTTTTGTTCCAGCAATGAAAAAAAAAAAAAAAAAAAACTAAACTAAAACGCTATCTCTAAGAACCCTATCTCTGCATCCATAGGATTGGGATCCTTTGCATAATTTTATGTGGTAACCTCTCCCTCATTATTAAAGCTGATTGAATCACTGATATAGCACTCAACCCAGCCGGACCAAACAAACTTCTTTCCTATCATTTGGGATTAGGGTTCTCAGATGCTGGCTAAATTCTGCTGAACTTTTGTGCCAGGCTGATGAAAAACTGAGCCTTGGGTCGACATGCACAAAGAAGTAGAGAAGGGGAAAAAATGGTGCAGACAATACAGGAAAAAGCAGAAACAAGAAGATATGTAACCAACCCTAAAGAGATGGATGAATACCTAGTTCTGCTGGCTTTACAGGTCCTGGTCTGATTTCTATGGAGGTCCAGCTAACTTCCTGTCCTAATATATACAAATTTCATTAAGGTAGTTTGTTAGCTAGTTAGATAGTTTGTTTGTTTGTTTGTTTATTTATTTATTTATTCTGAACTGGGGATTGAACTCAGGCCCTTGTGCTTGCCAGGCAAGTGCTTATTCTACTGAGCTATCTCATCAGCCCAAGGATATTTTTTTTTTGGTTGGCTCAGGCTGCCTTAAGGGCAGGTTTGGTCAGGCAGGTGGAGTTGGGGATCCTGCACCTGACTGTACTTGCATGAGCAGGCACTTAAACAACTGAGCTAACCAGCAGGCCCCCCAATTAGGTAATTTTAGTGCATTGATACTATTTTCAATTTTGGCCTTAACCAAAATCTCAAAGACATTTGTAGAAAAGGAAAGTTCAGATGGTTCTCTTTTATTATAGATTATACTTCTTTACCTAAAACTCTTTTTCTTCAATGTTTTGGTTTTTAAAAGTTTAACATATAGCACATTTATTTCATTATTTGAATATCATTCATAATATTACATATGAATGTCAATCCAGCCACGGAAGGCACAATAACTAAATCCCATTACTGTGGCTTTTCACTAAATAGTTGTTGAATGAATACTTTTTTCCTGTACTAGGGATTGGACCCGGGACTTTCTACATGGTAGCATTTGGTAGATCCAAGTACTCTGGGCTATGCTCCAAGCCCTGAATGAATATGTCTTTGACAGATACTTACTAAGCACTATTCTAGCATTGAGCTAAGTTATAAATGAAACTTAAATTTCAAAAATTAATGATAAATGTTCTTGGAATGCTGTTGTGCCTTTCATCAAAACATAAATGAAACATTTTTATGGATTTTCTAAAACACATGGTCTGCATATGCCATGCAATTATATCTGTAATATTTCCACATAAGAGATTTATTGCCTCATAATAGCAATTAGAATAGTAAGAATGATGTTGGGTCTTTGAAGACATAGTTTATAGAAAGATCCAGTGGTTGAATTTTCTATATGAGAAAGTTTAGTGTGAAGTTCACTCATTTCTATTACTGAGACATTGTATAGACACCTAAATTTCAGGTAAAAATTATTTTACTGTGTTTTTTAGAGCCAGAGCTAAAATCAAATCCTGTTCAGTGTCTGGGGAGATGATTTTAATATCTCTATGTATTGCATAATATTGTTTCCAGAATACCTTGAAATTGTTCATGAGCATGCTAGTAAGAATGATCTTACCTGCTCAGGAAGGGGAAAAAGGCTGATCTCTAGCAACAACTTTACAGTAACAGTCTCTATCTTATTACTTATAAAGCTTATTTCCACGGGCTTCATTCGTCTTCACTGACCATGCAGATAGATATAATCTAGGCATTTGATGAAATTAATGTTGCTTTTTGGCTGTTTTAGCTATACCACCCTTTTGACCTAGAAACTTTTTCAAAGTTAATTTGACAAGAGATGTTTCCTGGAATGGTCAACTACAGAGGACAATTTTGGTCCCCACACTGAAAATAAAATAAATTCAATTGTACGATTTTGTAAGGATAGATGCCACATATTTTCTAAGCCTGTAGGACATTTGAAAATTTTCTTGCTCCTGGACTTAGGTAAGATATTGGAACAAGATATCATGTCTTCAATTTGTACTATGAATAACCACTAGGAAGACAACAATATTAGAATAATTATTGTATTAGAATATTAATTCTAATATTCAATATTAGAATGTATTAATTATTGAAACTGCCCTATTAATCGGTTTTGAAACTGTCTCATTGCTGTTTGTTTCCCAATAAAATTAATAATAAAGGTATTTAATTTTCATTAGCAATTGTCAGTTAAATAAAATTTAATTTAAAGATAATCAAAATAGTGAGAGAAAAACAAGTTATTTTAGAAACCTTAAGGAAAATCATAAGGCAGTCTTTTTATCTAATACTCAGGCTAAAATTCTTAATTGTCACAGCGAATTCCTAGGGTACTAGGTATGTATTTTTTCTGCTAGTCATGGCATCAAAGATGTTTATCAGAAAGCCTGGTATTTCTGTATCAAGACATGTTACAAGACTGGCCATGGTGGTGTGTGCCTGTAACATCAGTGTTTGGGAGGCTGAAAACAGGAGGGTTGCTATGAGTTCGATCTGTGTAGTGAGACCCTGTAGACCCTGTACTAAATACATAAAGAAATGTTTAAGTTACAGCCAACCAAACTGCCAAACAGTGGCTTACAAATATTAGGGGTAAATGGCATAGGCAGGTGTTCTCCTGAAGGTGCAACCCAGAAACTTCCACACGCATCTCAAGAGCCAAACTGAACCAAAACATGTGGAACAGGAATGAACAACCCTGTTGTATCTGTATACTCCAAATAGTTAGGATAGATACACAGCTCCATTCTCTTAACTGAATGAATAGAGATGTTTGTTCTAATAGTGTTTAAGGCAGGACATCATGTCTGCATCTTGTACAATGAATAACCACTAAGACAACAATATGCACTATATTAATTATTGAAAATGTGATAGTAATCAGTTGTGAAATTGCTATTTGTTTTTCAATAAAATTATTTTAAAGAAATGAAAAAAAAGCCAAGCTGTCTGCAGGAGCTGCTGACAAGTGCAGCAGCACTTCAGCTGGACACATTACACTTCCATAGAAGGATAATGTCAGTGAGAAGGTGGGGCAGGTGGCCAGCACGTCGGCTCCAATATCATGTTCAGCCAGAGGTAAGGACAGTGTCCTCACATCCCTTACTACGAGCGATGCATCATCTTGAACATATCCAAATCCTCCTTGAATCTATTTATATTTTCAGCCATTCTGTTTTTAGACAGAATAGCTGACAATGATAGTGATAAACTCTGAAGTGGTTGTTTCCAAGTTAGTCTTTTCCATGCGAGTCACAAAAAGGAGAGAACAGACCATTGCTGACCTCTTGGCATGTGAGGCCCTCAGTGTTCCCAAAGAGAAGCCAGGAATCAGCAGTGCTTGGAGCGATGCCATCCCCTTCCTGCCCCTTGACGCTCCACACTCACAGTCATTCAGCTACCTCAAGTCCCCCGTCCCCGCCATGCACCAAGGAATCATGTGTGTGCATACACAGGAATGTGAGTGCACATGATACTTTTGTATAATGGGATGTTTCAGACATTTTAAAGCCCTTTTTCGGCCAAGGAGAGACTGTTGGCCTCCAGGTGAGCTAGTACTTAGAGCCAACAAAAGCTACTTTGCCTCGGATGCACATCCTACCCAATCCAGAGCCATCTTTCTGATCTGAGCACCTCCAAAGATTGTATTCCTTTGCCTTAATCCTCCCCTTACTAGGCAACTAGAACTTGAAATTGATCAAAAGTATAAAACTAGCTTGTCCTAAGCTATTTATCCTGTTTTGTCCCTCTGCCCCTTAAAAAGCCCAGTAAGGCTCTGACCTCAGTCTTAGTGCCTGTCTTCTGTCTCTGACCACTCCTGTGTTTTCTCACATGCACCTTCATGCCTGGCCTGATGTGCCCTTGTCCCCAGGACCTCTATGTGCAGTGAGTCTGTTTTCCTGAACCTGTCTTGAGTCTCCTTTTGCGGAAGCACCCAACGGACCATCACAGCAAGTTTTGGCTCTTCTCAAAGATTCACCATATACAGTAATTTGTGATTGGCTCAGAGCAAGAATTCAAATCCTATGAATGCAAGCACTGATTTATTTTTGGTGTGTCTTACAGTTGGCTCCCTAACTACCTTATAAGATCACTTGAGGTACTTACATTAAAATGCGATTCTTAGATGCCAACTATACTTTTTGAGTTAGAATTTCAGAAAAACAGCTATAAAAATCTTCCAGGGTATTGCATGCTGCAGGAGGGCAGGGGTTCTCAGTTTTTCTCTCACTTCTGTCTCCCCTGCCTGTCATAATTCTTGCCATGAGGCTGGTGCTCAATAAATATTTGTTGCATGTGTAAATACTGAAGGTAGTTCTTGACAGGCTAGGACTCAAGATTTTCCAGGCGATGGACTGGGACTTGAGGTTTCTCAGGCACTCTGCCCCAAACACTCTCCCTCTTGGTTTCCCAGGTAACCTGCCCCAAACTTCCCCCTCTTGGCTGAGTGGGGACCAGACCACAACCCAGTCCTACCCCATTTTGTAGCCTGGTCTCAGCTTACCTCCCCTTGGCCCCACAGAGTCAAATCACAAAGAAAAAGAAAATGACCTCCACCTGCAATCTGGCTATTTTGGCCCGCGATCACGCTCTCTAAAAAGCCCTGTAAAGTCCCCTGTACCCTTTTGTTCAGCACTGTCTTGGTTTGCATGAACTTCCAATAAACTTGCTTTACTTGCATCTGTGTGTCTGGTTCAGTTCTGCTTGGGTTTGGCTGCCTCAGTTTGGCCTTTCAGTTCCTATGTTTTGGGCTTATTTTAGTATGTCTTGTGTATTAGCTCTTTGCGTCCACAAATTGACTCTGCATCCTTTGCGATAGACACTGTTATTATGCCTGTGCAACAAATGAGGATACTGAGGCACAAAGAAATTAAGTGACTTGTTCAAGTTTTCTAAATCTATTTCATGTTACTACAATAAAGTGACATAGGCTGAGTAATTTGAATAGGTTTATTTGGTTCACATTTCTGGAGTCTGAAAAGTAAAAACAGCATGGTGCTTGTTTGTGTCCTGATGAGGACTCCCTAGATATATTATGACATGTTGGAGAAGTAGAAAGACACTAGCCCCGGCACAAAGAAGAACAAAGTCACATGATGAGACAGGAGATAAGAGGCTGGGAGGGGACAGGCTCACTTATTCTTTTTATAACAATCCTCTTTCCAGGAAACTATTCAACTTCTACTAGACCTGAACCACTCCTATGAAACAACATTAATCCCTTCACAAGGGTGGCAATGCCAAGATCTAACTGTCTTTCACAACACCTCACCTCTTAAATGTTCTACAACTTCACCCTGGAGGCAAAGCTACTAATGCACAAAACCTTAGAGAGAAATCATATAAAAATTGAAGCATACAGTCTCACAGTTTGTAGCTGGTATAGTTGGGGTTTGAGCCTAAGCAGACTGCATAATTAATGAGTGGAATCCCAAGCTTATTCCTGGAAGCAAACATTACCCTGATTCAACACAAAGAGAAAGAGAGAGAGAGAGAGAGGAAATACTTAGGAATCAATCTAATGAAGGGGGTAAATGATCTTTATGTTGAAAACTACACTACTCTGAGTAAAAATCAAAAAAGATATCAGAAGGGCAAGGGAGATAGCTTAGTGGCATAAGCACTTGCCTGGCAAGCACAAGGTTCTGACTTTGATCCCCAGTACCACAAACCACTCCTCCAAAAGCAAGCAAACAAACAACAACCAAAAACACCTCACATAAAACAGCGTATCAGTACATGGAATATATACCTTTTTCTTGAGAAGAAAGAACCAGTATGATGAAAATGGCCGTACTCTCAAATTATGATACAGATTTAATACAATCTCAATCAAAAAACTCATAGCATATCTCACAGAACTAGAGAAAGGATTCCTAAAGTTCATCTGCAACCCAAAGAGATATACAACAACTAAAGCAATTTTGGGCAACAAAAGTAAGGCAAAGTCCCGACTTGAAATTAAATTATAAAGCTACTATGATTAAAAAAATAGCATGGGACTGGGAAAATTAATGGAACAGATTAGAAGACACAAAAACAACTCCAAACATACACAGCCATGGTATCTTTGACAAAGGGGCCACACATTTTCATTGCAGTAAAAAGAGACTCTTTAATAAAAAGCACTGGGAAAACTGGCTTTCTTTATGCTGAAAATTAAAACTAGACCCATATTTCTCATTATGCACTAAGCTAAAATCAGAAGAGATCAAAAATCCAAATATAGGCTGGCAAGATAACTCAGCAGTCTAAAGCACCTGCTTAAGCAAGCTTAGGTAGGCACAGGGCACTGCAGTTTGATCACCAGGACCACATGCTGTGCAAACCCCACCCCCAGGGCAGGCTGAGCCAGACCCCCCAAATCTACATATTAAAACAAAAACACTAAATCTGCTGGAAAAGCGAATAGGCAGAATTCTGGGAGACAGAGGTATTAGGCAAACACTTTATAAACAAAACCCTGATCATACAAGAAATAACAATATCAATACCTGGAATATCATCTTATTAAAAACTTTTTCATAGCAAAATAAATCACTAACAGAGTGAAAAGAAACCCACAGAGTAGGAAAAAAACTTGCCAACTGTTCCTCAGACAAATGGACTAATATCTAAAATACATTTAAAAACTCAAAAACAGAAAATCAGTTCCTCCAAATTTGCAGACCCAATCAAAAAATGGGCATCAGAAATGAATAGACACTTCTCAGGTGAGGAAGTACAATCAGCAAACAAATATATGACAAATGTTCAATATCACTGGTAGTGTGAGTGATGCAAATTAAAACAGTAATAAGATTTCATCCGACTAAAGAAGAAATGGCTCTTATCAAGAAATCAACCCATAACAAGTTCTGCATGGGGTGTGGGTAAAAGAAATCTTTTTCCAATATTGGTGGGAGTATATACTGGTACAATCACTGTGGAAATCAGATGAAAATGGGCACAAAACACTGTAGAAATCAGTGTGGAGATTCTTCAGAAAATTAGCTCAGTTGTTTAAAGCACTGCCTTGGGCAAACTCAATCAGGCACTGGGGACCACGGTTCGATCCCCAGATCCACATGCCACAGCAGACCTGTCCTTAAGACAGCCTGAGCCAGAAAAACAAAATCCATATTGTCAGTTTGAAAAAACTCAAAATGGTGCTGAATGCCAATTTCAGAAGTGATGCAAACTCAGACCCTTGTGAGCACTCTCAGAGTTTACTATTTCATACACGAGTGGGTCAGCTTTCCTTTAGGTACAGTTTGTCATGGATAAAGTGGAAAATTTCCTTTGTTGTATGGATAAATGAAGGCTGCAAGAGTTGGAATCTGAAGTTACACCTGTGGCAGATATTTGCATGTGCATGTGGATACGACTATGTTCTCTTCAGTTTCAAGGAGGTGTGGGGTGTTTGTGTGCAAAGGAACCATATGGAAAGACACTCCCAGCCCAAACCTGCCATCCCACTCTGGGAATCCCGTTCAGTGAGTCTAGGGCAGAGTCTTTGACATGTCTCCTGCCCACCGGCCCTGCCCCCCCAAGCCTGACGACCCTTGCTGGACTCCCTGGTTTGGTTATAGCTGCACCAAAAGTCAGAGGTCAATGCTATTCAAAATGACAAAGACAAGGAGAAGAATGCAATCTCAGACCTCGAGTACAGCAATAAGTGCAGAGGACACTAGCTCAGCTGAAATGAATGAATTAATACAGACAGAGACAAAGGAACAAAAGCAGAAAGGTAGAGAGGAACTCAGAAGAGAATTAATGCCTGAAATGAAAAAAGAAATACTTGAATACATAGCATCTGAAATAAAGAATCAAATCCAGAAACATCTGGGGAAAACCCAATGCTCAACCAGAACAAGTGCAAAGAAGATTATTCCAGCTGAAATGTATGACTTAACAACATCAGAAGCAAAGATACAAAATCAGAAAGGTCATGAGGAATTCAAAGCAGAAATAATTTCTGAAATCAAAAAAGAATTCTTTGAAAGCATAGCATCTGAAATACAGAAACAAGTCAAGAAATATACAGAGGAAACCCAAAGTGGAAAAAAATTTGCAGAAAAAGAATTAATAGTTACCTCCAAAAAAGACATGGATAAAAAATAGAGGAGATCAGAAATACGACGGATTCCTTGAATAAGCAACACAAAATAGGAACAGAACGCATGAAACAGAGTCAAAGAGATATAGAAGAAATAAAAATATCAATCACGAGCCTGCAAAACGGTTTGTGTGAAAGTGGAGACAGAATTTCAGATCTTGAGGACGCTGGTGTAACTACTGAAAAGGTGAGAAAGGATCTCTTAAAAACAATGAGGAAGCAGGAAAAAATAATCCATCACCTGCCAGATGATGCCAGGATGAACAAGGTGAGAATAATTGGCATAAATGAGAATGAAGGAGTGACTATAAATGATATAAAAAGAATATGGGCAGAAGTAATCGCAGAAAACTTCCTAAATATGAGGAAACAACCCAACATTCAGGTAACTGAAGCACACAGAATGCCAAATAGCTTCAACCCAAGAAAAAACACACCGATACATATAATAGTCAAGATCCCAGAAATCCAACACAAGAATAATATACTGAAAGCTGAAAGAGAGAAGAATCAGATCACATTCAAAGGAAAACCCATCAAAATTACAGCCGACTTTTCTACACAAACCATGAAGGCAAGGAGAGCATGGAACAGAGTTCTTCAAGTCCTACATGAAAACAAATTCCAGCCCAGACAATTATACCCTGAAAAAATGTCTTTCAAGTTTGATGGAGAAGTGAAATACTTCCACGACAAAGAACAACTAAAGAATTTCATGATGATAAAAATATCTTTACACAGCATACTGAAGGATGCTCTAGAGAGACCACAATGACCAGAACTCCATGAGTGAGAATGGAAGGAACCCACTAAATAGGGCAGACAATTAAGTATAGGATAAAATGGAGTAAACAACAGTAGGTAAATATCATGACAAACATGTGAACACATATCAATTATGACCATCAATGTAAATGGACTCAATTCACCAATTAAGAGAAATAGACTGGCTACATACAAGAAATACACTTAACTCAAAAGGACATTCATAAGCTCAGAGTCAAAGGATGGAAAGCAATACTACATGCCCCAGCACCTCAGAAAAAAGCAGCAATTCTGTTCTTGGACAGCCTCAACTTCAAACCAAGAATGATGAAACAACACAAAGAAGGCCACTATATATTGGTTAGGGGAAAAATTCAAGAGCAAGAAGTAACACTCATATGCACCAATATTGATGCACCAAACGCAAGAGCACCCAATTATGTAAGACAGATCTTGATGGACATGAAAAACCTGATATCTAAGAACACAATCTTAACAGGAGACCTTAACACCCCCTTATCTCCAAAAGATAGGTCAACCAGACAAAAAGTCAGCAAGAAGTAGCAGAACTGAATGAGAGCTTGGATGAAATGGACCTAGTGGACATATACAGAGTGTTCCACCCAACCACAGCTGAATACACATTGTTTTCAGCTGCACATGGGTCATTTTCAAAATAGAACACATACTAGTCTGGAGGGCAAGTGTTAGTATATGCAAGAAAACAAAAATTATCCCATGCATATTATCTGACCACAGTGCAATGAAACTGGAGCTAAACAACAACAACA
>PVKA01042937.1:0-17077 GCA_004027165.1 Ctenomys sociabilis | reverse complement strand
TTTTTTTTTTTTTTTGTATCTGAGATCAAACTTGAGCTTGCCAGGCAGGCAGTTACACAACTGAACTATATCCCCAGCCCAGGTTTGTTTGTTACTATTTTGCTTTCCTTTCTGTATCTTCCTTTGGTTTTTCCCTGCTGTCTTCATCACCAGTCCCCAAAGCCTGCATAAAATTCTTTTGACCTCTAGCCTGGTGCCTAATCCCTTTTGCTTATTCTGTTTCTCTATTTGTTTCCTTTACCCCTTTTAAGCTTTCTCTGCTGAGGGTGAAATCACCACAGGAGAGGATATTGACTGCACATAATTTCCTGGCTTGTTTTAGATTTGGTTATGAATTTGTAAATCCTGTTGATATGACTAAAGGTGGCAAATTAACACCACCATGTGTCATTTTCTAGGGTGTATTTGATGCTGTTGCTATTCTGACTGCATTACTTTAACCCAGGTAACTTAATCATTCTCATAACTGAATATTCAGTTATTCTTCCTTGTATGCTAAGACTGCAATTGCCTGAGAACCATAAACAACACTATAGGCCAGTGCCAGAGAAGCAGGAGCTAGGGCTAGACCAACTAGGCAACAAGTTCTTTCCCTAATAACTTGAAGAGGTAGGATCTTCCACTACACTGAAAACCTCAAATCCAGCTACCTCTGGGAGACATCTCTTAGAAGTAAGTCATTTTCTAAGGGTTCATGATACTAGAAATAAAGACACCTACCTATGATTAAACAATTCATAAGCATCAATTCAGGAATTAAACTTTTTTTTAAAAAAGAAAAGAATTAAAATAAGAAGACACAGAAACAAGATATAACCCCAGACTTTCAGTTCACCAAAGGCCAGCCCGGGGGGCAGTGAGGTACAATCATTCAAAAGCCATCCCGGACTCTCTGAAATGCTGGTGGCAAAAGTAACAAAGCAAGTGAATGAGGCTCTACAAAAAAATAAAATCAGAAATAATTATTCAGATAACTTCAGAGGGGATGAGCATAATGAAGGGCATGATTAGTGACTCTAGAGAAGATACAGGTAAAAATAAAATAGAGGAGCTTAGGAAGATTGTGGTAAGGATGAATGCCCAACAAAAGAAAGAAATGCAATCCATTAAACAGATTCAGTCATATATATATAGGAAATTAAAAATTCAATTGAAAGTGTTCTAAGCAACATGAACCAGTGTGAGGACAATATCATTTCAAGAAGACAGGATTGTAGTTCCCCATCATGAATAGAAAAGTTTCTTAAAAATAGCAAAAGACCATGGAAAATCAATCCAACGGCTGCTACATGATGCAAAGAAACATAAGACTAATCAGGGGCCTCAGGAGATACTTCAGTAAAATAAGTGCTTGTCTGGAAAGCTCAAGGTACTGAGTTCAGTCCCCAGTACCACAAAAAGAAAAACAAAAAAACACAAAAGATTAATGAGAATCAATCCTGAAATACCAGGAGACAGTGCAAACAATATTAAAAAAAAAATCCAGTGAAGTCGTGGCAGAAAATTTCCAAGGATGGAAAAAGAATTTGAAGGGCTAGGGAGATGGCTCAGTAGGATAAGCACTTGCCTGGCAAGCCCAGGTGCCTAAGTTCAATCCCTGGTTCCATAAAAAAAAAAAAAAGGACATACAGTTAAGTGAGGCATATAGAACTCCAATTAGTCTTGATCAGAAAAGTCTTTCCAGGGATGGCCAGATAGCTCAGTGGACTAAAGTGCCTGCTTAGGCAGACTCAGGGGCCAAGGGTTCAATCCCTGGTCTGCTATGCCAGGCCCCACCCCCAGGGCTTACTGAGAATGAGACGGCATGATTACGCATGCGGGCAATCCCAGTGCAGCATGGTGATGCACGCGGACAATCCAGTGCTCAGGAGGCTGAAAACAGGAGAATCACTATGTGTCCAATCTCCACAGTGAGATCCTATAGACCCTCTACTAAATACAGTAAAAGTCTTTTTCCCAAAGATGCCCAACACAAGAATAGAATATTAAAAGCTGTTAGAGAAAAGAAACAAATCGCTTATAACAGAAAACCCATGTGATCACAGAAGACTTCCCAGCACAGAGCCTCAAGTCAAGGAAAGCCTGGGTTGAAGTATTTCAAGCCTAAAAGGAAAACAATCTCCAACCCAGACTGATGTACTCTAGAAAATTATCTCTTAAAATTGATGGAGAGCCATGTGTGGTGGCACATTATCTGTAATCCTAGCAGTTGAGGAGCTGAAGCAGGAGGACCACTTTGAGTGAGGCCAACCTAGCCTGCATAGTGAATTCAAGGCCAGCTTGCATTACAGTGTGAGACTCTGTCTTTAAAACATTGATGGAGAGGGCCAGCCAAATAGCTCAGTGGATTAAAGCACCTGAAAACAGGTGCAGAGGCTGGGGGTTTGATCCCTGGGCCTGTCTTACTTGCCCTGCCCTCCAGGGCACACTGAGATAGCAATTGGGACTGGGTGTGGTGGTGCCCACCTGTAATCCCAGAATTTGGGAGGCTGTAAACAGGAAGATCACTGTGAATCCCATCTATACAGCGAGACTCTGTACACCCTGTGCACCCTGCCCTAAATACAAAAAAAAGAGAACATTGACAGAAATAAGACACTTCAATGACAAAGAACACCTGAGAAAATTCATGACCAGTAAGCCAGAATTCCAGAATGTTCTGAAGGACATTCTAGAAAGAGATTAAAAAAAAGAAAAAGAAAAAGAAAAAGACTACAGCTATCATGAACTACAGTAGAATAAATCTACCAGACAAGTAAGAAAGTAATCCAGCAACAGGAAAATGATATACTAAGCTAAGTCAATATATATCCATTATAACTATCAGTGCAAAAGTTCACCAAGCAAAAGAAACAGATTGGCAGAATGGACCAAGAAACATGGTCCAACATTATTCTGTATACAAGAAACACATATAATTAGAAAAGAAATTCATAGAAGGAAAAAGTCAAAAGATGGAGACATACTCCATGAGATAGGAGCCTGGAGAAGAGCAGGGGTATCTATTCTATTTCCAGACAAAATGTATTTCAATGAAGACTGATCAAGATATACAAGAAGGTAATGACTTTTTTTTTTTTTAATTCCTTTATTACAGTGTCTCGCTACACATCACGGATTCTTTTTTCGTGGGGGTGGGGAGTGAGCTCAGCCGGCCCTGCAGGGAGGGGCTGGCATGGCATATGGTGCTGGGGCTCGAACCGCGGTCCCTGAGAGGCGCTCTAGATCGCTGAGCTATCTTGCCAGCCCAAAACCATTTTTTTTTTTTTTGTGGAGCCAGGGATCAAACTCAGGCCCTTGTGCTTGCCAGGGAAGCGCTTATTGCACTGAGCTATCTCCCTGACCCCCAAGAAGGTAATGACTTTACATCCTTGTTAAGGGAACACATCAAAAGGAACAGATATAAACTATAAATATATATGCACCAAACAACAGTGCATCCAACAAATGGCAACAAATATTAACAGACATGAAAAATCAAATAAGCACTAGTACAGCTGTGATGGGGACTACAGTTCCCCACTGTCATAAATAGATGAACTAGACCAAAAAAATCAACAAAGAAATATCAGAACTGAGCCAAATCTTTGAAGAAATGGGTTTAGTAGATGTCTATAGTGCTTTACTCACAACCTCAGAATGCACATTCTACTAAACTACACATGGGACGTTCTCCAAAAGAGACTACATACTAGCTCATAAAATATACTTAATTAAATGCAAAGGAATTGAAATTATCCCATGTATATTATCAGAATATAGCGCAATGAAATTAGAAAACAATGGCAAATTTAGTGAAAGTGCTAAGTCTTGAGTTTTCCCACCACTTTGGTTCAATATTTTTGGACTTAACAAAGTTGTGAATAGGGCAGGGGAGATAGCTCAGTAGAACAAACTCTTGACTGGCAAGTGCAGGATCCTGAGTTCAATCCCCAGTACCACCAAAAATAAAAAAAAAAGTTGTGAATGGCGCAATTGAGGAAAATTAACACCTGTAGCAACCCATAGGAAATAAACTGTAGAGTTCCATATTCTGGTATTGTGATTATATTGTTTTCCTTTAAGAAAAGGAAAAAAAAGTTTTAAAATTTTATTTTTCTCATCTTGCAAAGTATAGTGACCTATTTCTATTAAAATTGAATAAATACTAGTTTTGCTTGACAAAAAAAGGAACAATGGCAAAATAAACCACAAGAACTTCATAAGATATGGAAATTAAATAATACCCTCTTGAGCAAACAATGGGTCTCAGAAGGAATCAGACAATTTTTACAATTAAACAGTAATGCCAATACAACATACAACTTGTGGGATACAGTGAAAGCAGTCCTACACAGGAAATTCATAGTGGTTAATTCCAACATCAGAAAATCAGAATGAGTGCAAATAAATAACCTGATGGGGAACCTTGAGTTCAAGAGAAGAGCAAGTCAAGTCCAACTTCACACAATGGCTGAAATTATATGGATTAGAGGAACAATTAATGCAACAGAGACTAAGAAAACAATACAAATAATTAATGAATCAAAGACTTGGTTCTTTGAGAGAGTAAATAAAATTGATAAATCTGGGGCTGGGGAGATGGCTCAGTGGAATAAATGCTTCCCTGGCAAGCGCAAAGGCCTAAGTTCAATACCCAGTTCCGCAAAAAAAAAAAAAAAAAAAAAAAAAATTGATAAATTCTTATAACAGGGATGTGAGGGCAATCTAGCCACAACATCTGTCACCCCATTAGTCCCTAGGGTTGATTTGGCTGATTGGCTGGCTGGCGGGTGTCCCCTTCCTCCTTTAATGATCCACGTGCGTCCCTCCTGAAGTTGTGCACTCGGTCAAAGAGGACAACCACCCTTGATAAAGGAGGACCGTTCCTCCTCGGTCAAGGGGATACAAGTAGCTGTGCTCCCCTGCTAGAACCTCCAAACAAGCTCTCAAGGAATGAATAACAGGTCCTTCAGAAATACAGATCATCAATACCTGCTTCAAGAACCTATATTCTCATAAGGTAGAGAATACAGAGAGATAGACTTGAATTATCAAAACTGAATCAAGAAGATATATAATATATATATATATTTTTTTTTTATTTTATTATTATTATTATTTTTTTTTTTGTGGAACTGGGGATTGAACTCAGGCCCTTGCACTTGTCAGGGAAGCACTTATTCCACTGGGTCAACTCCCCAGCCCAAGAAGATATAAATATTCTAAATAACCCAATATCAGTCAAACTGAACAATGTAATTAAGACCTATCAATAAAGAAAAGCCCATGATCTGACAGATTCATTGCTGAATTCTACAAGAAATTTAGGGAAAAACTAAGGCCACTATGCCTCAAATGCTTTAATGAAATTGAAAGGGAAGCAATACTCCCAAATTTATTCCTGAAAGAAGCATCATCCTGATACTAAAACCAGAGAAGGATCCAACCAAAAAAGAGGACTACAAGCCAAGTTTCCTAATGAACATGGATGCAAAAATTTTCAACAACATAGTGGCAAACAGAATGCAATAAATCATCAAGAAAATCATACACCACACCAAGTAGTGTTCATCCCAGGGATACAGAGATGATGCTATATATGCAAATCAATAAATATAATATACCATATTAACAGAGCCAAGGATAAAAACCATACAGTCATCTTAATACATGCAAAAAAAAACATCTGACAAAGTCCAGCATCCATTCATGACAAAAATAAAACCCTACTGATAATTGGGATACAAGGTGTTTATCTCAATCTGATAAAATCATCTATGACAAAACAACAGTCAACAACATACTAAGTGGTCAATAACTGAACATTTTCACTCTAACATCAAGAATAAGGCAATGATGGTCACTTATTCAATATAGTTCTGGAAACATTAGCCAGAATAATTAGACAAGAGAAAGAAATGGAGTAAGGATAGGAAAGGAAGAAGTTAAATTGTCATTATTTGAGGGTGACATATTATACTATGTGGATCTCAAAAACTCCACCAAAAGATTTATAGATTTAATAGCCAAATTCAGTTGTGTATCTGGATAAAGTCAACATTCAAAAATTGATAGCCTTTTCTGTACACAAATAACAAACGCACTGAAAGAGAAATGAAAGAAAAAATACCTTCCATAAGTGCATCTGAAAAAAATGAAATACTTAGGAATCAACCTAATGAAGGAAGTAAAGGACTCTTGCCTTGCAATCTACAGTACTCCCTTCTCAGAGGAAAAAGGAGATCACAGAAGATATTAGAAGATGCAAAGATATCCCTTGTTTTTCAATAGGAAAAACCAATATAGTGAAAATAGCCATACATCTAAAATTGCTATCCACATTTAATACAATTCCAATCAAAAGGGGATGGGGAGATAGCTCAGTAGAATAAGCGCTTGCCTGGCAAGTGTAGGGTCCTGAGTTTAATCGCTGGTACTGGAAAAAAAATTCCAACCAAAAAACCTCACTGAATTAGAGAACACAAGCCTAAAATTTATTTGGAACCAGAAGAGACCTAGAATAGTGAAAGCAATTCAGGGAAACAAAGGCAAGACAGGGGCACCACAAGCCCTGACTTCAAATTATACTACAAGGCTATAAAGAAAACCACCACCACAACAAAACAGCAAGGTACTGGGGAGGAAAAGACTGGAGGATCAGTGGAAAAGATTAGAAGATGCAGAGAGAACTCCAAATACACTCAGCCACATTATCTTTGACAGAGGCCAAGCACCTTCACCAGAAGAAAGACAGCCTCTGTGATACGTGGTACAGGGGACAAGGAGATGGCTCAGTGCAATAAGCCCTTGCTTGTAATACGTGGTACTGGAAAAATGCTTTCCTCATGCTGAAGATCAGACCTAGGCCCATATCTCTCACCATGCACTAAACTAAATTCAAAATGGATCAAATATCCAAATATTAAACCAGAAACACTAAATCTGATAGAAGATAGAACTCTTTTTTTTTTTTTTTTTTTTTTGAGGGAACCAGGGATTGAATTCAGGCTCTTGAGCTTGCCAAGGAAGTGCTTATTCCACTGAGCCATCTCCCCAGCCCCTAGAAGACAGGACTCTTAAAGACATAAAGGTAGGCAAAGGCATTATGAACAAAACTACAGTCACACATAAATACCATAAATAATCAACAACTTTAATTTCACCTTATTAAAATGTGTTGCACAGCAAAAGAAACCACTGAGTGGGCACAGAATTTTACTAGCTATTTCTCAAAAGACTAATATCTAGCATATACAAAATTTTTTTAAAAAAACAGACCCCCCCAAATTTAAAAATCCAGTCCAAAACTGGGCATCTGAAATGAATAGACCTATCTCAGATGAGGGAATAGAGATGGCAAATAGAAATATGAAAAAATGTTCAATATCACCAGTCATTCAAGAAATGAAAATTAAAAAAAAATAATAATGATATTCCATCTCACTCCAGAAAGAATGGCTATCATCAAGAAATCAACCAGAGGGCCGGTAGATAGCTCAGCAGACTAAGTGCCTATTTTGGCAAGGGTTAGATCCCTGGTCCTGCACACCATTCTGGCCCCGCCCCCCAGGTGCACTGAGCCAGCCACTGAGTCCAAGAGCACACCTGCAATCCCAGAACTTGGATTGGTTAGAAACAGTAGGATCACTACAAGTCTGAGTCTGAGCCGTGTAGTGAGATTCTATTTTTTTTGGTCTTTTTGAGACAGGGTCTCACTATGCAGTTCAGGCTGGCCTTAAGCTCATTTTGTAGCCCAGGCTGGTCTCGAACTCACAACAATCCTCCTGCCTCAGCCTCCTGAGTGCTGGGATTATAGGCTTGCGCCACCACGCCCAGCCGTGTAGTGAGATTCTATACCAAATACATAAATGAAAAAAGACAGAAGGAAGGAAGGAAGGAAGGAAGGAAGGAAGGAAGGAAGGAAGGAAGGAAGGAAGGAAGGAAGGAAAGAAAGAAAGAAAGAAAGAAAGAAAGAGAGAGAGAGAGAGAGAGAGAAAGAGAGAGAGAGAAAGAGAAAAAGAAAGAAAGCCAACCAGTAACAAATCCTAGTGGGACCTTGGGAATAAAGGACCCCTTCTTCACGGTTGGCAGGAGTGCAGAGTTTGACTTCTGTGGAAATCAGTGTGGAGATTCCTCAAAAAACTAAAAATAAAAGTTCCACTTGACCTAGCTGTTCCCCTTCATTTCTCCCAAAAGAACTGAAAGCATCACAACACGGTGATATATGCACACACATATTTATAGTGGTGTAGTTTGTAGTAGCTAAATCTTGAAAACACCCTCAAGGCGCCTCAACTGCTGAATGGTTAAGGAAAATGTAGGTGTTTTATAAAAAAATATAATGGAGTACTACTCCGCCGTAAAGTAGGATAAACTGAGACATCTCTAGGTAAATGGATGCACCCTGAGACTGTTAAGTAATCAGCCTCACATTTTTTTTTTTTCTTTTTTTGTCTTTTTGAGACAGGGTCTCACTATGCAGTTCAGGTTGGCCTTAAGCTCACTTTGTAGCTCTGGCTGGTCTTGAACTCACAACAATCCTCCTGCCTCAGCCTCCCAAGTGCTGGGATTACAGGCATGCGCCACCATGCCCGGCAGCCACACATTTTAAAATGTATTTTATTTTATTTTATTTTATTTTATTTTATTTTATTTTATTTTGGGGCAGAGAGAACATGTATTCATGAACTTGTTGGGGGTGGCACAGCGGAAGCCTTCAGGAGTGCAGGGCTCGCCGCTTGTCCAGGGGACCGCGATTCGGGATGTATTTCACCCCGCAGCCATTGGGGATGAGGCTTCCCGGCCACCATGGCTTCAAACTCATCCGCACTGACCTTGGTGAAGCCCCACTTTTTGGAGATGTGGATCTGCTGACAGCCAGGGAACTTAAACATGGCCCTGCGTAGGGCCTCAGTCACATGCTCCTTGTTCTGCAGCTTGGTGCGTATAGACACGACGACCTGTCCAACGTGAGCCCTCGCCACTGTGCCCTGGGGCTTCCCAAAGGCACCCCGCATGCCAGTCTGGAGCCTGTCAGCCCCAGCACAGGGCAAGATCTTGTTGATGCAGATGATGTGGAAAGGGTGGAGCCGCACCCGGGTATGGAAGCCGGCTTTGCCACCGCTTTTTACCATGTACTTGTGGGCACAAATCCAAGTGGCTTCCAGGGATTCTGAGGAGAGCTGCTCATACTCATCAGACACCGGGTGGCCACAGAGTGGGAACTCGTCCACTTTTGCTTTCTTCCGCCCCAGGTCAAAGATGTGGATCTTGGCATCAGGGACACCTCAGCAGAAGCAGGACTTTGGGTACCGCTTGTTCTTACAATACCGGTAGCACTGGGTGGGACGACATCCCATGGGGACACCAAAGGTCTTCAAAGGCATGCCAAAGGACTTTTTAATGTATTTTAGTACAGGATCTCATTACACAGATCAGACTTGTAATAATCCCCTTGTTTTCAGCCTCTCAAGTGCTCTCAAGTGCTGAGATTACAGGTGTGCACCACCACGCCTAGTCTCAATCACCATCTCAGCATACCCAAGGGGCAGGGCTGACAGACACATGGGGGATCGAACCTGGTCCTTGCATCTGGCTAAGCAGGTGCTTTAACCCACTGAGCTATCTGGCCAGCCCTATTAGCCACTTTCAAGTACAGCATTGTTTCTTTGGTGCAAGAAATTCCAAGTGTATGATAGATGCTGTGGATTAGGAAGATGTGCTCAAATGGGAGGGGGAGCAGGGGCAGGGGAGGTGTCAGGAGGGAAGGGAAAGGGGAAGAGAGGGAATGGAAGGAACAGCTGCAAACAATGGAAATAAAGAGGGAAAGAGGGGCAGAAGGGAGGGGAGGTCAAGAAAAGAACAATCAAGAGATAACATGTCAGTGGGTGTGGCGGCACATGCCTATAATCCCAGCACTTGGGAGGCTGAGGCAAGAGAATTAGGTCAGTTTGAGGCCAGCCTAAGCTACATAAGTTCAAGTCAGCCCAAACTACATGGTGGGACCTTGTCTTAAAATATAAAAAAAAAAAAGAGAGAATATAACATGTACAAGTAAAATTCCATATGATGAATATGATCATTATGTACATCTAAAAGGTACCAATAAAATTTATTTTAAAAAAAAATATGTGTGCAATTTTTACTTAGCAATGCTCTGAAGAAACTATCTTAAGCCAGTAAGACAAAGATACAATAAGGGCCTAGTATGAAACAACAGCAAACATAGAATCCAGTCAAGTGTTCAGCATTACATGAGCACTTTATTGAAGTTTTAAAATTCCTTTACACCGCCACAGCAACCACTGAAGAACAGCAACTGTGGCCCTCGCTGTCCCATAGCTGTAGGCCTCAACAAGAGCCACAAGGTGACTAAGAATGTGAGCAAACCGAGGCACAGCCACTGTTGCGGATGCCTCACCAAACACCAAGTTTGTGCAGGGCATGATCCGGGAGGTGTCCGGCTTTGCCCCTATGAGTGCAGACGCAGGGCCGGGAATTCAATCCCCTCCAAGAACAAGCGCACCCTCAAGTTCATCAAGCAAAGGTGGGGGGAGGAAAAAGAAAAAGAAAAGGGTGGGACGCACCCACGCCAAGAGGAAGCACAAGGAGCTGAGCAAGGTGCTGGCCTCCCTGAGGAAGGCAGCTGCCAAGGACTGAGCCCCTCGGGAATAAAGCTTTGCAGAAAGTTCAAAATAAAATAATAACAATAAAATTCCTTTACATTTAAAATTCTTTAGAATAAGTGTTTTAGGCCAACTGTGGTAGGTAGCTCACACCTATTAGCCCAACTCTAAAAGCTGAGGCAGGAGGATTGCTGTGAGTTTGAGGCTGGTCTGGGCTACAAAGTAAGCTCAAGGAAGCCTGAACCAGATAGCAAGACTCTAGTCTCACTACAAAAACTAAAGAAAGAGAGAGAGAGAGAGAGAGAGAGAGAAAGCAAACTTATGATATATATATATATATATATATATATATATATATTTTTTTTTTTTTTTAAATGTACTTGGTTGTTATAGGGTCTCACTTCACAGCTGGGACTCATAGTGGTCCTCCTGTTTTCAGCATTCCCAGCACTGGGATTACAGGAGTGTGCCACCATGCCTGGACTCTGTGGCCAGCTCAGCGTGCCCTGGGCGTGAAGCTGGGGAAGCCTGTGGTGCCAAGGATTGAACCATGGTCCTTGTGCTTGCGTAAGCTTGCCTAGGGAGGCACTTTATTTATTTATTTAGTTTTATGGAAGTACAAATATCAATGAGACAGTTTTAAGTTACCTTGACAAGATGGATTTGATAAATTAATACATTGCTAACTGTTTTCATAATGTTTTGGTATCATAGAAGGTGCATACATGATATTATACTTACAGACACTATTATACCATATGTCTCTTATCAACAAATTAAGAGAGTATAGTTGTTTGCATATCTTATTTTTTATACCTAATTACATCAAAGATTCAATAATTAATACTTCCTTCCTTGTTATTTTCCTAGTGGTTGTCCACAGCACTAGAAGCTGACATAATATCCTGACTAACCACCATTAGTGCAAATCTTGCTTCTCATAGAATTATGTAGAAGCACAGCTTTATCTATCCCAACTGTACTGTCCATATACACACATCATGATTCTTCCTTTCTATACCCCTTCCTTTGTCTACACCTGTCAAAGATGGGCACTCCACTGTCATTCAACTAATTTAGGTGCCTGAACTCGACAACACAATCCAACACAGTCCAGCATTCCACAACAATAGTGAGTTATCTAAAGAAGTTGTTGACCATAGCCATTTACAGCTCAACTTATTATTATGGCCCCGTGGTGTATACTTCATTCTTACACGTTTTTGCTGGATGGTTAAGAACTAGATAGAGCAAGACCTATATACCAACACATGTACTTTTTGTTTCTTATGAGGTCAGTGAAGTCCCCTCAGGGTTATTTTGTAGTCCTGTACCTTATTCTGTAGATTCTTTGTCTGTGTCATCCATGTGGATAGGTCACGGCCAATACCTGACCAGTTTGCTCTCTGTGAGAGCCTGAGAGAAAGTTTTCTCTCCATGTGACTCTCCCCAGGCACACTATAGATCATCAATCTCTTTCCTCTGTGGCTCCATAATCTCCTTGTTCAAAAATTTGGAGCTCAACTGAGTTTCATAATGTTGCAGTACAGGTTCTCCAATGTCCTGAGTCTTCGCTGACCTTGAAAGGCTAGGGCCAAAATGTTGGCTGGCCTTGTGGCTCTTCTGTTTCTTCAATTTTGATCTGTGAACTTAGCTTGTTAACCATTCAGAAGAAAATCTGATTAGTATCCTGCAGTATATGCCATTCACTTTGCCTTATATGACTCAATTGTTTTAGTTGTACATTTCCATTTGTATTTCTGCTTTTTCCTTCTTATACTAGGGAGACTATATGATATTTACACATGTGTGTCTGGTTTATTTCATTTATGAGTATATGTTCAAGTGGCATCCACTTCAGTATAAATGCTTCAAGCTTATCATTCTTAATAGCTGAGTAATACTCCATTATATAGAAATACCACATCTTTTTCAACCATTCCTCATGTGATGGACATCTTGATTGTTTCCAAGATTTTGCTATCACACATTGTGCTGCTATAAACATAGGTACACATATATCACTATGATACAATGTTTTTAGTTCCTCTGGGAAAATTCCCAGTAGGGAGAGCCAGCTTGAATGGGATTTCTAGTCCTACTCTTTTGAGGAGTCTCCACACTGACCTCCACAATGGTTGTACCAGTCTACATTCCCACCAGCAGTGGAGAAGGGCTCCCTTTTCTCCACAACCTCTCCAACATTTGTTGTTGGCTGATTTCTTTATGATAGCCATTCTTTCTGGAGTGAGATGATATCTCAGTGTTGTTTTAACTTGCATTTAACAAATGATAGTGATATGGAGCATTTTTTCATATATTTATTCGCTTCTTTAATTTCATCCTCTGAGAAGTATGTATTCATCTCAGATGCCCATTTATGAATTGGGTCTTTAAATTTGAGGGCCCTGTTATATCTTAGTTCTTTATATAGACAGTAGACCTCTGTCTGATTGCTTATTAGTTAGGATTTTTTCAAAATTTTTGGGTTGTCTTTTCACTCTGTTGACAATTTCTTTTGACATGCAGAAGCTCCTTAAGAAGAGTGGACCCCAGTTGTTGATTCTTTCAAGTGCTTCCCATGCTAATATATGTTTGTTCATGAACTCTTTACCTACCCCTATGTCTTCAAGAGTTCCTCCTACTTTCTCTTCCAGGAGATTGAGTGTTTCTATTTTAATGTTTAGTAAGGAGGTACTTTAGTCTGCTGAGCTATCTTGCCCGTCTAAGAACTAGTACTTATAAAGTATTTTAACTGAGAAAGCTTACTATGTCTACAGGGGAAAATAGTGGATTATAAAATGACATTGTGGGTTTGGGTGAAGATAACTGGTTGAGTATATGCTAAGCTCTGGGTTCAATCCCAGAACCAAAATGAATAAATACAAACTAAATCAAACAAAATAGCATTGTGGCTAGCCTAATCTCAACTGTTTAAATTACACACGCACAATGTAATAAAATACAGGGAGGAAAAGCACCTGTGGATGGTGAGGCAGTGGGACTGCCGTGAGTTCGAGGCTATCCTGGGCTATAAAGTGAGTTCAAGGACAGGCTTGAAATCCTCTCTCTCTTTCTCTCAACAGGTATTTTCATTGAATAGTGAAATTTTGATCAATTTCTACTATTTTCTTTTAAGTTTCTTCTCCCAGATTTTCATAGTAAAAAGCAAGATTTCTATATTGAAATTTTATGTAAAGAAAAATTATTTTAAGCACAATGTCAGATTGTCCTTCTTATAGTAAATACAATCATTGCTTATGAGTGCTCACTGCAATCTAGTGCCTTTGCCAAGAAATTTATGTGTATGCTTTTATTAATCCTTCCTATCTATACTCTAAGCAAGGTTATCTACAGAGGAAGGGACATACATCTGGGAGTTAGGGAATGTATCCAAATTGCAAGGCACTTATGTAGGATTTAAGCCTCAGGCTGGCACCAAAGTCTGAGATTTGCATCTGATCAGAAACTTTGTTGTTTTTTTTTTTTTTTTTTTGGTGGAACTGGGGATTGAATTCAGGCCTTTGCGCTTGCCAGGAAAGCACTTATTCCACTGAGCCATCTCCCCGGCCCCTGATCAGAAACTCTGATGAATGAGTTCTCAAGTTATGAAAGGACTAGGTCATCCAATTCATTCAGAATTCAGTTTGCAACTGGAACACACTTTTCTTAGAAGCACTGAACAAGGGCAGACTTGTGCTTTATAAAATCAACTCTCTGAAGGCTGGTGAAAGCACATGCATGTGGGGGCTGTGAAACCACATCTTTTTGTTTCGCTTTGTTTTCTGAGACAGGGTCTCGAATGTAGTTGATGCAACACCTCCCCACCCCCTCACCCCTAACCGCCCTCCCCGCCTCCTGAGTGCTGAGGATATAGTCCTGCGCACCACGCCTGGCACAACCACGACTTTCAACAGGACATCGTTTAGGGACTTGGCCTCCCAGATACACTCACTACAGAACAATTAAAGTACCCCTGGAGTGTACCAGGCCCCACTGGGAAGGACGTTGTCACAGCGTTCTCCTGCGTGGGCTGGGCTCGGTGACTGCACCTGTAGTCCCAGCCACTGGAGAGGCAGGAGATCATTGGAACCCAACAAGGTCAAGACCAGCCTGGACAAACAAATCCAAAATAAAGCCAACCCCTCCCAGCGAACAAACTCTTGTTCGAGTACTGAAAAGGAAGCTGGCGCGGTGCGTGAGGCAAGGACTTGCCACACACACGTCCACAGAGTCTGCTTCCTGTGGCTCACTGCCCACAGCCAGGTCTCCTTTCCAAGTGCTTTGGCGTCAGTGAGTTGCAGCCGCGGCTGCGGGGGTGGGGTGGGTGCGTGAGGCACATGACGCTGCGGGCCCGCTTTACAGCGCTGCCCCTGCTGCGACAGGCCCACCAGCCTGGGGACCTTGAAAGCCACATTTAGGCAATAGTGGGGCCTGGCCACCAAAATCCCATTTCAGAAGAGTGGCCCACAGATCAGGAACAGCCGTTTTGGACTTTCTGCCAACCACAAATAAATTTTCAGAGTTAGAAGCAATTTCTGGGGTGTGTATGTGTGTTACAGCAACTAGCATGGCTTTACTCAACAGAGTATTATTTTTAATTATTTATTTGATATAGGGTCTTGCCCTGCAGCTACAACTTTTAGTGATCCTCCTGTCTCAGCTTCCCCAGTGCTAAGATTACAGGGGTGCGCCACCACGCCCAGTTTCTATGGCCAACACAGGTCCAGTGCCGCATGGCATGTGATACTGGGGATCAAACCTGAGTCCTTGCACCTGCCAGGCAGGTGCTCAGACTGCCAAGCCATCTTCCCAGAGGGTCCCCCCCAACCCCCTCACACAGTATTTTAGCTGAGGCTGAGAGAACTTGAGTAATTTAGCCCAGGTCACATAGCTGAAAATAATGAATTGAAGCCCTAGTTTATTCAGCTCTGAAGTCCAACCCTCTCAGTGACATTTTTTTTTTTTTCCAGAACCAGGGATTGAACTCAGGCCCTTGCACTTGCCAGGCAAGCGCTTATTCTATTGAGCCATCTTCCCGTCCCCTATGACAACATATTGCTTTCAGTGTAATCAATAAATTCTACAGCACCTATTCTGTTATTTCTCTGTAGCAACTGCACCCTTCAGTGCCCCATTTAGACAGCAGAATTGAAATATTGTGGGGGTGGGGCGCTGAGTCAGGAGGATCTCTCCCAATATTAGGAGGGAAATCTGTAGCCTGCTGCAGATCTGTCTCCAGACAGTCAGCCCTGGCTGCTGGCAGAGAATGGGCCTCTGTCCAGGAACCCGAAAGCCCCCGAAGCATTTCTGATTCCCAGTGTAGCACTTGCTGGTCCTCTTGTCCATTAACATCTGTGTCCCTCTAATTTGGGCTCAGGCTTAAACTCTGTGTGAGCCTCGCAGCAGAGCAGCTCTTGTCACCTCTTTGTTCACACAGACAATGGTCTCATTAACAAAGGAAAATCAGATGCAGGTGAAGGGTTATTTTTAACGTTTGTGAAGCCAAATGGGGATGATTGTGAAGCCAAATGGGGATTTAACGTGAAAACCAGAGCACTCGCACCCACGTGCCCTCCTCTCCCGGAGCAGCCTGCGTCCTCCCAGCCAGCCAGGGCTGGACCTAACTCGGGTCTCACCCAGGCACATGCACCATGTGAGGAGGTAGCCAAGCTGGTCTTTCTGGGGCTTCCTCTTGGCAAGAAAGGGATGTGTTTGTTTGGAGATGGGATTAAATCTACCAATCAGTTCAGGAAGCCAGACTGCTCAGGCCACTCAAAATTTGTGGTCCAGTCCAACAGACACACGAGTGTGTGGGTGGTGTGGCTGAAACCCCATTATAGGTAAGCCCTGAGGTTGCAGAAACAGAGGCTGAGGTTTCTCTGAGAAAACAGCAGAAACTCCAGGGCTATGAGTTCAAGGGGCGGCCACGCGGCACCAAGGACAGAGCCCTCTTTCCCCATCGCTGCAGAGTGCGCCCACGATTACCTGCCCCTAAGGCTGACTTCCTTTTCGTCGTGCCATTGGGTGCGTGACAAGAATTTTCTTCCCCCCCAATCATGGGAGGCAGTGATGGTTCTGCGTGGCTCCCCCAAGTACCCCCTAAGCAGCAGTGGTGCTAGAGGAGGCAGAAAGGGGATGCTCTGGGCTCTGCACAGGAATGGTGGGAGCACACTGTTCCAAGAAGCCAAAGCAAGTATTTGAAGGAGGTGGAATGGTCTGCTCCCCTTATGGAGGCGGAAGAGCTGAACTGTGCGGCTGGCGGTAGGCTTCCCTGCCATTTCACCTCTGCCATGTGCAGCCTTGGCTTGAGGAAGAAGCACCGATGGAGACAGGAGAAGAGCACAGGGCCACCTTCCTCCAAGACAACAGCCAGGGAGGCCTCATGTGCTTGGATGTCATTTCTGTGGAGCAGGGAAGGGACAGGTAGGGGAGGGGGAGGGGAGGTGATGTGAGAGGAGGGGGAGGGG
>PVKA01042936.1:0-17077 GCA_004027165.1 Ctenomys sociabilis | reverse complement strand
CTCCCGGCACTGGCCAGGAGGTTGTAAGAGTTTCTGGAGCTTAGAAACACGGTGAGAAATTTCCATCCAACTTTAAAGTGTGCTGCCGGAGTGGCCGGCCAGTCAGCCTGAGTCTCTTCCCAGAGGTCACAGAGTAAGAATGTGCAACGGAGAAAAGTTTGCACGGGGGCCAGGGAGGCTTTTTATTTAAACACTAAGGAGACAAATAACTCCTTGTCCAACTGTAAGGGAGCAGAGATTAATGTCTGTTACACATTCCTGTGCGACTCTGCAACAGAACAGGAAACAAAAAAAAAGTGGCAGGTAACAAAAGCTTCTTGGAGTTGTGTACACCAGAGGCTGATAAGACATAGGCCCTCGGAGCAGAATCTGGCCAGCTAGTATGAATGTGCATGTGGCTGTGTGTGTGTGTGTGTGTGTGCGCGCACGCTTGCGTGCTTGCGTGTTGGCTTATGTGAGATTTCAGTTGCATCTGATTGCCAGTATTTGAGGTTTAATTGTTCCCAGCTTCATCACCCACACTCAGAAACCCTGGGCCCACCCTATCCCCACTGGACACGACCTGGTCCGAGAAGCCAGCGCAGGTTCCCTGTTCTCTCCTCCAGCCTCTGGGGTCACCATGCTTGCTGTCCCCTCTCTCACTGCTCTGTGTCCACCTCACTGCACCGTAGGCAGCAGCTGGCTGGGGGCTCATAGGGCAGGGGACCCTAACTCCATCCCCTAGGAGGAAAAGCAGGGGCTCTGGAGGGGGCAGGATTCACCCAGCAACGCCAGCTGTGGGGAGCAGAGTGGAGCCCATTACTGGCTTCTGACTTGGATGAAAGTACAAAAGTGAGACTAGTTATCCAAAGTTCCTATGATTTTCTGTCTCTAAACATAAAGGTGTAGCCACACACACACACACACACACACACACACACACACACACACACACTCACTCACACTCTCACACATAGCCTGGCCTTTAATCTCTGGAGTACAAAGCCAGGATGGTGCTGGAGACATCATTCGCATTTTCACTGTCTCAGTCTAAACCTTCCTGGGCACCTTCCTGTCCCAACACACAGGACAGCTCTGCCTCTTCTTCTGCTTCCCTTAGGCTGAGGAGAGGCCATGGGCCTGCCCTATACACTTCAGTTGCATCCCAGCCTTCCTCCACCTACTTTGCATCTCTGACATTTCCTAAAGACGTGGCCACTCCTACACTCACCCTCCTTCCCTCCAGGTGGCCTGCCCATGACTCAGGAAGCCCTGCATCCGAGTTGAGCCACAAGAGGCTTTGTGACCTAGCTGAGCAACCCCTCACCCTCCCTTCTAATAGGGTACAAGAAAGGGGTGCAGTGGGACACAAACGTGGGTCCACCTCCAGACTCTTACTTACTCTTCTCTAACAGGGATGTTGTGAAGGTGAAGAGGGGAGGGATTCCTCAACTTAGTAAGGAAACTTTGCTGGCTGCGTTTGGATACAGCTCAGCTGTCCTGAGCTGCGTGGCTCGGGTCCTCAGCTCTTCAGCTGCATAGTGAACAGATGCAAAGGCAGGAAGCTATGCCCTGAACTGAAACAGAAACTGAAAGTCCCAATTTCTGAGAAGCTCCTGAACTTTCTTATTGTCCCACTGAGAGGAGCAGTCTCAGACTTCGGTTCTGGTACCTTCTTGGCTCAGCCCACCAGGGCTTTCAGGAGGAGCGATGGCCTGCAGGAAGATGTGGATCCTTCACTCACTATTCCACACATTGCTAAGGTGTGAAAGCAAACCCCTTCCTGAAGCAGGCAGTAGAGAGGAGAAACCCTTAGAGGGGAGCTCTGAAGGGCAGAATGTAAAAGGGACCAAACTCTCTCAAGCCACAAAAGCATGCAGTTTTAACAGCCAGACTACAGCTAATGAAGATGATAGGGGCCCATGCTGAACAGGCTTTCGAGTGGCTTCCGGTGAGCTCTCTAAAACCACACAGAACATCCAGTTCTCACAGCTAAGCTGCTGCAGGGACACATGAGCTACAGAAGATCTGAAAGCAGCCCCAACTTAAGCATAATGAATTATAATCTCATTTTCATGGTGGTTTTGACACACACCCATAGACTTCTGTGGGGTCCACCTGCCTTACTTCTGGCAGTTCTATCAGGTTTTTGGGTTCCCTGTTACCTCTTCCTGTTCCTTCATGAGCCTTCATAGTTCAACACGAGGACAACTAAAAATAGGTCATTTTAACATTAAGGGTCCCAGCAACAGTTTGAACAGTGAAAGGCCTGAAGCACAGTGTCTGAAGTCCCCTATCTATGTGACACCTGGGGCCAGATCTCAGGCCCAGCTGCCACCACCTCACCCATGTCCTGCTCACTAATGTTGCTAGTTGCTTGCAAGGGAAAAGGAGGGGGGTTGCTGGCCGCTCCGCTGCAGTAAAGCAACACAGTTCACACAAGGAGAGATGTAATAATCTAGCAGAGATTCTTAAATGACCAGACTGTCCTTTGCTGACCAGCTGTGGCATCCCCATCTCTCATGGACTGTGGGGATGTACAAGTTTTGAGTTTAAGAGGATTCTCAGCAATTCCCATCCAACTTTAAAATGTACCCATGTGTGGCCGGGCCACTCAGCAGATCACACACCCTCCTCACCAGACCTCAGAGTAACAGTGTGCGAGGGTGTGAGAGTGGTTTCCAGCGACCCCTCAATGAAAGCCCAGCGTAGTCCATGCCCCCCCCACACTTGGCTCCCATGGCAACTTAGGGGAACTCCCAACATTCAGGGCTGTCTTGTGTATTTTACTCAGGTCAGTAAGAGGCCAAACCACCCTTTCCTCATGGCCTTTGTCACTGTGGGCAAATGTTCTTGGGGAGCTCAGCTACTCTTAGCCCAAGCTTTTGAGGGAAGGACAGCAGATAACTCTATAGGAACCACTCTTTATGGCTGGCAATGCATTCAATTCTATTTTTGATTGAGGTTATAGAATCATTTCCTAAATATAAATATTTCATCTATCTCAAACACACATATAACCATCAGACATATTTCTGGTGGCAACAAGGGAACTGATCTGCAGATGACGAAGCTGAGATGGCTGTGGTTGAAAGCCACACGAGTTAGACTGAGTTCCATCTTGGGGCACCTCATCATGGAACTCAGAGCTGAAGCCCACCCAACCAGAAAAGCAATGTGTGAGAGATGAATGCTCAGGAAGAAGGAAGGCATTGAGTAGCCAGAGAACAGAGGCAAGATCTTCTCTCACAAATCAACTTCTCACCACAGGGATGGGTCAGGAAGTCACAAATGTAGGGTTGGATGAATGAGGAACAGATAGAGTACTAGAGGAGGAAGAGGAGGAAGAGTAGTCATGTTCTTTCCAGGACAAGCAAGCTTCCAGGAACTCAGGTCATGGCTCATTTCACTCCTTTCATGGTCTGGTGGCTCACGTCAGCAGGGATTGGTCTTCAGCTCTAGGATAGTCTCAGTCAGTTAGTCCTGGAATCTCATTCTGACCAAAACCTGGCTCCAAATGATCCCTGTGTTTATGTGGGCAACTAGTACCATTCAATTCCTATATAATGTACCTGTGAAGTTTTAAAATATTTTCTAAAACTATACATTACTGAATAAGAAATGTCTTGTAGAAAGGGTTACTTCGCTCATGATGGGTCCCTGAGACTGGCAGCACAGGGAAGTTTTCAGGAGGTGGTGATGGGGCAGCTGGACCCTCTGCTGTCAGCCTTGTGATCTGTCCATGTCTCAGTGGACATGGCTCTTTGGTGGCATCTCTGGCTTGAGACCAGTGTGCTTGTTCATCAAAGGAGAGTTTATGCCAAGGAATGAGCCAGCCAGAGCCTTTTCCTGAAGGACCCCAGGCTTGCTGGGAGCCCCTGGCTTCCAACCTTCCTAAAGCTCTTTCTCCTCACCATGGCCATGGGCAGCACAATTTATTCTCCAGTACTGGTGAAGTGTTGAGGATAGACTTTGTTCCAAGGCCCCTGAGTGATGAAGAAGAAGATGAGGCTTAAGGAGAACTAATATTGATTTGGGATGAATCGCAGACTTCTTTTATCCTGAGATGGTTCCCCATCTGTGGGCATCCCACATGTAAGCAGGGGTATTTTAGTCACAGGGTAGGGCATCTGCCCTCTCATAGCTTCTGGATGGGGCAGGGGAAAGGAGAAATTGTCACCTGAAACTTACAGCTTCCAGACCAGGAAAAGACCCACACTGGGAGAGGACCTAGTATGTGGCAGACATTGACCTTGCCACATGTAACACCTGATCCTTGCAACACCATGGGGGACATTGGTCTCATATGATGATAAGGTGAGGGGCTTCAGGTCACACAGGTGCTATGTGGAAAAGTTTACAGTATGGATGTATGGATCACTCTTCTAGAGGAACCACTCAGACCAAACTTGGTCCCTGTAGGCTTGAACTAGAGGAAGTGGCTCCCTCTTGGGTCATCCAGAAGGAGGGTACAGGTGACAGGCTAGATGACCCTCTATGTCACTGTCACCTCAAATCCCTGACAGTTCATCTCTCATCCATTTCTCTCCTCCTTTATGTCTTTCTCTGGCTGCCTTCCACTTCTTGGAATCTGTCCCATTCTCATGTGAAGACCTGGGTAGGAGTTTATGCAGAAAAGAGGACAGGAGGAGGGTGGGGACCACATCCATGAGGAGAAAAACCAGGTTGGTAGACTCTGTTTGTCCTCATGGAGCTTCTCTTGTCTGCCCACAACTCCTTGTGCTTGAGCAGTGCCTCTCAGGTCTCGGTTCAAGCAGGACCCAGCTGGAGAAAAGGAAGTGGAAGGACCAGGGAGGATTCATGGACTGTGGCTCTGATAGTGGTGTCCCAGGCAGGTCTCCTCACACTTCCTGTGCCACACAGGCTGAAGTGGAGGGGGAAACAAGTTGCGGGATGGGATGGGATCCAGGGCAATGGTGAGCAACAGCCAGCAGTCGGGTCTCCTGTGGTTCCCTCCAGGCAGCAGCCATGGTCCAGGTGGGCTTCACTCCCTGCGTTCTGTGTCCCCTGACGTCTGCAGATGCTGTTTAAGGAAAGGCAGTAGTGCTGCTCCCTCTGCCCTCAACACAGCCAGGACAGAGGCTTTGTGTCCGAGAGGGTTCAGGGAAAGGACAATAGGATGAGGACACAGCCATGCAGAAACAATAGAAGCCACGCACAGGACAGACATAAAGGAATGCTCTGCAGGTTACCTGGGCTTAGGTACAACTGTGCTCATTAATGATAATGGCATTTATTTATTGAGGGCCAGGGTTGGGCAGGCATGTTCCATGTACCCCCATGTCATGATCACATACTCCATGGGATGAGGACTGCAAATCTCCCCACCTTAGTTGATGTGCCTAAGTTTACCCAGAGGTACTGGTACCAGGATTTCACTCCAAGTCCTTCTGATCCAAATCCCATGTTTCTGATGACTGTGCTCTACTCTCTTAAAAGCACAAAGACATTTACTCACATATGTATGTCTTTTTGTTAATGGCTCCTTTCATTCCAAACCCTATGTATTGTACACCTTGCCCAAGTTTCTGTCTTAGAAAGTTTATTGATACTGCTCCCCCCTGTGTTTTCCAAAGCCTTCCTGTTCTTGTTGCTTCTGCAAGATCATGTCACGAGGGCCTGGAGTCCTGCCTGAAACTGTGCATGGATTTGCTATGGGTTGCCCAGTCCCCTCTGCTGTCTGCCCCAACTGTTGGAACTTAGGTTTTCTCTAAATTCTTCATGTAAGTAATAGGACAATGAACATTTTCCTGGGGCATGGAATTTTGCCTATATTTGAGATCATTTTCTATTTGTAGAGATTGGATGACTGGGTCAGAAACTATTAATGTATAAATGTGGGTTCATATGCTGGTGTTCTTTCTGTCACCCTTTCCAGCCATTTGTAATCTGCTTTGCTTTTCTAAAAAATTGGTCTGTATATGGGAAGAATTTTGTTAAGGTTTGCCATGGAATTGCTGGCAGACGCATCATCAGCCCTGTGTTCATAATGAGCCAGTCTGGTCCAGTGTGGAAAATGGGCAGAGATAGGTTAAGGCACGGTGTGACACAGGTGCCCTTCTCAGAGTCTAGAGGAAGCATGATGGTGGCATCTCAAGATGGTGGCATCACCCTCTCTCCTTCTCCCGTACTTCTGACCATACCCAGTACTGCCTCTCTGTAACTCCCCTTGTATTCTTTAATCCAAACTAAACTATTTCCTCCTGCCCCCTCCACTCACCAGGCCCCTCCCACCAGTTGTTTCAGACTCTGGTTCCTGCCTTCTCTGACCAGCTTGCTTTCAGCTTTCATCCCTCCTTGGCTGTATTTAGCCACAAACACGCGGCACTCCTTCCCACCAGGTTCGTGCACTTGACCTCACCCTCTTGCCCTCTAAGGAAATGCCTCCATCCCTCTATGTCTTTGTGTAGCATGTCTTCCCTGAGCTGCGCACTGCTGTGAAGAGGGTGTCACTCATCCGAGTCTGGCTTCAAGTGCTCAAAGGCCTGGTTGAGGTGCTCCAATATGCGCTCCAGCTCTTGGGCCTGCTCCCGTAGCGCATTACCCAACACTGACGTCTCCCCCTCCTGCACGTGTGCAGAGTTCTGCACAAGGTTGTACAAGCCCAATCCCAAGAAGACAGCTCCGGTGGCCGTACAAAATATCTTGCTATCTCTGCTTATTGCCATCGCAGTGTGCCCAAAGGTTGACTGCACCACCTCTGCACCATCTTGGACCATGATATTCTCCATTTTAATGGCAACTTTGACCCTGTTTAGTAACTCAAGGTCATTGCTGGCCAGCTTGATAGCATTGATGTTCTTTCCAATACCTTTCAGGAAGTGGTTCCAATTTTCAGTTGAGGAAAAACCTTTGGGTGGGAAGCGACCCACCGACTCAATAAACCTTGTCAGCTTATCCACAATGGCTGCCATCAAATCTCTGGCTTCGTCTTGATCTGGCAATGTGCTTGAATGATCCACTGGGATAGAAGGCAATTCAGTTACACTGCTTCTGGCTCTTTGCTTGTCAGCTGGTTCTGAGGGTGCTGGCTGGCTTCTGGCTGTGGACGATGCCAAAACCAGGTCAAAGAGGGTCAAGATGTTAGAGGCAGTGCCATTGGGGATGCCCAGCACCTTAGTGAGAATGTAGTTCAGGTGCACCTTGTTAGCCTGGCCTGCAAGGGTATAGAGCCTTCTTATGTCCTCCATGAGCTCTGTTTTCAGCTGAGGAAACAAGGTCAAAAATGTCTCTCTAGCTTGCTGGCCTTCTTCCTGCCTCTCTTGGTCTGTGTTGGTCATGTCATCTATAAGGTCTTTCAGAGCTTCATGTAGCACGTCAGCCTCATCTCTGTAACAGTGAAATTCAAAGGATTATGGAAGGTATTTCCTTTATCTGTAAGATGGGTCCTAAGGTTGTATGTGTATCTGATCACAGAGCTTTGCACTACAAATGCAATGGAAAATAATTGTACAGGTGTGCAGAATTTTTCCTTCTATGGTGAACATGCTTTGGACATTTTAAATGCTCTGTGACCTTATTCCATAAGGGGGCAATTGGTAAAAGTCATCAGAAGATGCCCTTCAGTGGAAGGCATTTGGAAAAGATGCCTCCTCACTCAGACTCCTGCAGTGGCTGCCATGGTATTTGCAGATTGGGTGTTCTGTAGGTGAAAAACAGAAGTGGGATGGGGGAGACGTGAAGTGAAAGCAAATTAGCGTAGAGTGAAGGATTCATCTTACTCAAAGTGTGTTCTGTTTTCCCTCAGCTATGGGGAATTTACCTGTTACTGGGATTCAATCTGTAAGCTCTGAAAACTCCTCTCTTCTAGGAATGCCATTGTTTGCTTGGGTACTTTGGCTGCAATACCCTATAAGTTCAGTTTAGCGCCCTATAATCAAAAAATCCTAAATCTGAACCATATCCAAATGAAACTCTTTGATCTTTAATAAGATGTCACAAGTGGAAAGTTCCACACCTGACCTCATGAGCTGGGTCATGGTGAAAAACAGGGCTGGTTGAAAATCTTGTAGAATGCCACCTTCACAGAACATGTACAAGGCTTAAAGAAACATACATGAATTTACTGTTTGAACTTGGGTGTCATTCCTTTGATATTATATCATACATCTACTACTATCTGATAATCAGAAAATAATTCACAACTCTAAAGGTTGGCAGTCCCAAGTATGTCCACAAAGGATGCTCAACATTGACAAAAGGATGTGTAGTGGGACTTGAGGATCATTTCTCACCTCCAGATTAATGAGACAGTGAAGTCACTGACTTCAGGTGAGAGAGAGACACTCCTGGTCAGCTGTGAAGGCAGAATGGGGTGCAGCCCCCAAGAAGCCCCCAGGTACTGAAACTTGAGTTGAAAAATAACCCTTCCTTGACCATAATGTCGTGAAAGTGTTCTGAACATTTTCTCAGCTGGGTCTTGGCCTTCCAAGTCTATCTTACATCTCCTGGCCCTGTGTTGCTCAGGAGCAGCAAGAATTCTACCTATTAGGACAGGGAGAATCCATCACTCTGATATCTCACCACGTGTCTGTCAGGACCTCTAATATATTTGCCCCTGATCTGCTTCAGGACGAGTCCCGTTAGCTTACCAGGATAAATTCCTCAAGTCCTGATGTTCCTGCTAATAATGTGCTCTCTTCTGCCCCTATTTGTCCCTGGTCCCTCTCTCCACTACAACAGTCCTGAATGAAGTCTTCCTTGCTGCTATGACTTGTCTCAGCATAAGGAATCTTTCACAGGGTGAGCCCCTCTTTTGGCAATTCCTGGGGTGAACAGTCACATACAACCAATGCAATGCACTGTATTCTGGGTGAGATAGGTGCTTTTCCCTTGCAATCCTTCTGTACTCAATCCTATGCCACTCTTCCTTTGGCTGATGTGAAGCTGTGTTTTTTCCCCATGTTAAACCACAATTCTACTAAGCATCTTTGAAATCCTCTTAGTAAATTAGGAAACCTGGATTTGGTTTTGGGAATTCCTGGGACTTGCAATTAGTGTCCAAAGTAATGGCAGAGTTGGGTGTGCATACATGTGATCCTAGCACTCTGTGAGGCTGGGGAATGAGAATCACAAGTTGAAGTCCAGTCTGAGAACTCGGTGAGACTCTGCTTCAAAAAAAACATAAAAAAAAAGGCTGGCATGGGGCTCAGTGCAAAAGCCCCAGGTTTGACCTCCAGTAGTGCCAGTGGTTAAAAACAGAAGGATAGTCTTTGGTCTGCATCTTGGTCTTTGCTTTGTCTGACTCTGGGCACTTAGAATGCAAATAATAGCCCATAGCCATAGCACCCTGAATGTGCCCAATCTCATCTTGGAAGCTAAGCAGGGTCAGGCCTGGTTAGTACTTGGATGGGAGAAGGCAGATAATAAATCCTCAGAGCCAGAGAGAAGCTAGAAAGTTTTGTCTACTCTCTCCCAAGGCCTAATGTTCTTTGCCTTTCCAGGTGGAAGGTCAGTGCTGCCCCCACTGGTGGGAAGCAGGAAACGTGGCTGTTAGATCTGGTTCTACCTTGACTCCCTTACCTCGCTACCTCCTGACCTAGCACCTGGCACCCCAACCTTCAGGACCCTACTGTCATATGTCAGTAGTGTATGAGACCCCTAAGTTGGATACAGCTTCATCTAAGCATCCAAGGCAAGGTGCAAAGACTCATGGGACACTGAGACCCATCTATAATAATTGTTAAACATGGAAAGACCTTAATTTAAATAAGACATGGCTGGTCTAGTTTCTTCTGTAGGGGTGGGGGGACTTTTGGATGTCCTCAGACTCTCTCAAATTATACAAAATAGACAGCGTACTGTTCCGACTTTGGAAGTTGTCACTAAGGAACCCTGCCAGCCTGTTGGTCACTGGCTACTCTATGTTAAGGAGGGGCTCCCATGGCCCCTAAGGACTATAGAGACCCCAGTAGGATATGGACCAAGTAACCAACCTCAGTCCTCAGTGACCTTTGGGGATGGGTGACACACGGAAGGAGGAAATGTTCCCTTTCACTGACATGTCCTCTGCTGGGCCCATGGCCTTTCTTTGCTTTGTACCCTTTGCCTTATTCTGGTATTAGCCTTGTGGCCCCAACCTTCCTGTTCCCATCTGAGCCACCAAGGCACAAACCTGGAGCCCTAGAGCCCAGGGACAGCCAGTGTTTCACCCAGCTCTGTGCAACTTCACTCTGGTCTTTCTACCTCCTGGGCCATGGAAAGATCCTGCTGTGCTTGTACAATTTTTCAGATGGGGAGAAAAACAGCCCAAGGAGGAATTCTTAGAACACAAGTTGATTGTGTCTAGATTTTTCTGACTTGTTCCAAAGCAGGTTCTCCCGGATCCCTTCTCCAACGAGGAGACCCTTGACCCTATTCTCTTACCACCTAATCTTTCAAAAAATTAGTTTCCTCTGAGTACCTACTATGTCTGTATGCTGTGCATTTTATGTACATTATCTTATTTTCTTGCAGTCAAACTGGATGAAGAAACTAAGACAGAAAGTGGTAAACTTACTTGCAAAGTTCATAGAACTAGCAGATAGCAGAAATGACCCTGCCCCTGTGGTCATCACATCTCTTTAACCCATACATTCAGTGCCAGGGGATGACGTGGATAAAATATCCCACAGAGATTGTTGGGAAAAAGAACCCTCAACCTCAACCACAGAAAATTGCCTGGCAGAAGGTTGTCTACACTGAGAAAGGCAGCCCAGCGGGGACTTGGGGGGCATTGTTGGGGTGTCCCGGGGGGGGGTAACCTGGTCAACTCTGCCTCTGCCAAGACTGTCTCCCAGGCTTCGTCTTCTGTTACCAGCAGCTTCAGATCCTCCCTGCTCACTATGTCCTGGAGACAGTCGATGACATCCTCAATGAAGCTGCTGCCTTCTAGTTGCAGGGATGGGGGGAAGGGGGAAGGAAAAAGTTAGAATACAGTGATAAGGGCAGGTGCATGCTGTGCTTCACATTCCCCTTCTTGAGCAGCTGCCACAAGCAAACGTTTGACTGAATCTTCAGTGTTATGCACTGAACTGTGTCCTTCCCAATCATGTGCTAAAGCCCTGACTCCAGTCACTATGCATGGAAATAGGGCCAAGACATAAAGCCCTATGAGGTCTTTCATTCAAGCCACCTTGATGTTCTATGGCAGTTCAAGGTAAATAATTCACAAGAATTGAAGGCGACTTTTTTTTTGCTTTTATTTTTGTGCTGGTGGGAATACTGGGCTATTTTACACACTACACGCTACAATAAGTGCTCCACCCCAAGCCATATTCTCAGCCCTTTTTATTTCATTTTGAGATAGGGTCTTGCTGCATTGCCTAGATTGGGCTTGTACTTGAGCTTCTCTTCCCTCAGCCTACAGAGTGGCTGAGATGACAGGCGTGCATCACCGTGGCTGGCAGTGCTGTGGCGTTTTCTTGTTTGAAATCAATTTCTTTTTAACTGCACAGAGCTTTCCGACAGGGAAAGTGCCAGCCACGGCTTCCATTTACCTACAGCCTAGTATGCATCACAAACTATATTCCAGCATCTTCTAAATGTGACTTTCCACCCATCTGTGGGTTCAGAATCTAGTTTAGGTTAAGAGCAGCCCTTTAAAAAGCAAATACAACTAACAGTATAAGTGTGTATTTAGCATGGAATGTTTGTACATTATTTAGTGAATTATTTTAAACACATATCTAGGGTGATTTATACCAGTGATTTAAAAACATTTTTTAAAAAAAAATATTACAATAGAAGACACATTGCCATCAACCCCTCTCAGAACACTCTCTCACTTCAAAATTCCCATTGCCCCTGCAGCTTTGTGAAGTGTTTCTAGAAGTTCTCTATTGTTAGTGTCTTCATGGGGTGTGATTAAAATGTGAATGCTGCTAGTGGTACCACCCAAGGGAAAGGCAGGCTTGCAAAGTCACTGCCATGGGTCCTCATTTTTTTTGTGGCCCCTGGGACGGGGGCTGACATGACGTGTCTTACCAGGAGTCAAACCACGGTTCCTGCGGTTTCCTAAGCTTGCCTAAGCAGGCGCTTTAGTCCACTGAGTTAACTCACTGGCGCCCTTGGGTCCCCATTTACCCTGTTCACCAGATCTAGGGCCATGCTGCTCCTGCTTCTTTTGCAAAGTCAAAATGACTGTGAAAGATAAACAGTGCCAGTCCATTTAGGACATCGACACAGTTGAAGTCAGTTGCAGAGGACAGCTTCCAGAGCTGCTTCGGAGAGCGAACACGATGGGTGAGGGCACAAGTGTGTTTGTAGCAAGGTGAGTATTTTGAAGAGGATTAATTGCAATGTGTTTTTTTACTATAATAAATTCCTTGGAAAATTTTAAATTTATTGTATTTTTAATCGTATCTCCTATACTCCTATAATTATGGAATATATATATATATATATATATATATATATATATATATTCCATAATTATGCAGACATTTTGAGTCCTAGATTATCTAGGAATCCAGAAATATAATCTTTTAAAATATTAAAAATGTTTTTCAATTTATTTTTTTTAATGGACACTGTACAGAGAAAGCATCCATGACAGCTTCATTACTTATGGACACATAAATAATTTCATGTATTTATGGGATACAGTGCAGTGCCTTAAGAAAATTGGCATCTTATCACTGTAAGCCATTTTATTTTCTCTGAGTTGAGACAAATCAAAAATCCTCTCTAATAGTTATTTAAGAATATACAATTATAATATAGTTTTTGCTCTTCCATAGAGGGAATATGGAAAATTATGGGGCATTATTAGCCAATGTCACTAGCTAAATCGATTACTGAGCTGACAGTGAAATAAATAGGTATTAATGTTAAGTTGGATAAATAGAGTCAAGGCTGTAAATAGTCTCAGGCCAGTAGAGAGGGGACGGTTACTGCCAATAAAGTGTGAAATTTTCAGGGGTCTGGAGTACGCAGCATCGCAGATAAGGCACGTGGCACCAGCATAAATGTATGTATCTGTTAGAACATGATACAAAATATATTTCCTGTCTGTAAAAACAAGAAAGCCAGCATGTTCTTTTCAGAGAAGAGAGACTTATAGAGGAAAAACGACTGCTCAAAGCCAGCAAGCAGAGAGCCCAGGATTTGAATCCAAGGCTATCTTGCCAACAGTTTTTGGACATTACAATTAAGCCTCACGTTTGAAAAGTCCCTCGGTTGATGTGATGGCACCTGCCTGTAGTCGCAGCACTAGGGCAACGGGGCAAGAGAATTCCTTGAGCCTAGGAGTTTGAGACCAGCTTTCGGAACACTAGCTTGACTACAACTCAACAATTTTCCTACGAAACCCTAAACTAAAAATGATTTCTGTATGCTAGGCTACAATGCTATAATATACCTGACGCATTTTTTTAAAAGTTTAAAACCAAAAGTTTAAACTCCATATTATGAGAAAAGCTATTGCGGAAGAGGACACAGCCTGATAATCCCAGAGGCTCCAAGGCTGACAGTGGAGAGGCTCCTCCAGCCAGGTAGTGATGGGGTAGCGGGTCCTTCTGCACTGCTCCCATTGATGTCTATGGGTCTCACCATGCTGGGCTCCCAATGACATCCCCCAGCTCCAGGCTGGCTCATTTTCTAAACAGAGGAAGGTCCATCACAAGCAATATAACAACCCCAGCCCCATTTGCAGCTCCCAGGCCTGCTGAAAGCTCCTGACTTTCTGTCTTCCTGGCTCCCTTCTTCCTTTTTTTTTTTTGTCTTTTTGAGACAGGGTCTCACTATGCAGTTCAGGCTGGCCTTAAGCTCACTTTGTAGCTCAGGCTGGTCTCGAACTCACAACAATCCTCCTGCCTCAGCCTCCCGAGTACTGGGATTACAGGCATGCGCCACCATGCCCGGCTGCTCCCTTCTTCTTTACCCTGATGACTGATGGCACAGTTTGCTCTCCAAGGAGAGGAACTGAGCAGTGAACTTGGTCCCAAGGCCCCTGAGGGCAGGTGAAGGAAACAGCGCTGAAGAGGGAGTTGATTTGGGGAGGAGGGGTCAATTTTGCTATCATCTCTGAGTTTTCTTTTCCTGGAGATAGTTGGAGCCCTTCCCTGCCTGTGTCAGGTACACTTGGTAGGCAGGAGCCCACCACTGGCAGGGCAAGGCACGGGCCCATGCACAGCTTCAGAAGTGTGTGTGTGTGGGAAGATCTCACAGGGGCCAGGGAAGAGGGGAAACCCACACTCTCAGGTGATCAAGTGACAGCACTAGCCTCTCCATGTCTACCTGTTACAGAGGAGCCTCACAGAATCATAGCAGTCATTGTGAAATGAAGGCTCCAGGTCACACATAAGGGAGGTGGCACATGTCATACTGGTGTCTAGTGCATGGCACTCTGGGTCACTTTTCCTGTTGAATCACTCCAAGAAGTTAGGTCCCCACTGGGCAGGAGCAGGAGGGAGCAAACCTTCATGGGTAGTGCCTCAGGGTCCATCAGGGGATGGTTGACAGGAAAGAGGAGTCTCTGATCCCTGGCATGTCTTCTCTTTGCCCCTCTGCTTCTTGTATCCTTTTTCCCCTTCTCTTCCTTCCCATCCTGCCCTTCTCTTTGAGATCTATCTTTGTTAGAAGTCTCTGCCCCTAAGGAGATGAAGGGCTCATAAAACTCAGAAATGGAGATCCCTTTGGTTTCCTCTCTCTATCCTTGTCTCCTTTACAAGCTACCTAGGCTTCAGAGGAGCCACCTTAGCACTAGTTCATGAGCAAGAACCAGTCAGAGAAGAGCGGATACCTGTGAAAGGTGCCCAGGCCATGGCGATGGTAGTATTATCTTGGATTTTCCTGAGCACTCGCCAGGGTATCCAGGCTGGAGGAGAGAAGGAAAGAAATTAGGGAGCACAGTAGGGATCTCTGGGCCAAGAGCAATCAGCATCCAGGGGCCAGGCCTGCTGTGTATCTGGGGTGTGGACTGACTGAGTGCACCTCGCTGAGCAAGTTCTCTGTCCACCAGGCCCTGTGCTTGTTATTTAGGAGAAGGCTATCACCCAGCTCCCTCTGCCCTTTAGTCCACCAAGGCAGAGCCCCTGTGTCCTGTGAGATAACAGGGAGGATTGGAGATGAGGACACAGCCATATAGCAGCAATAGAATTCACACACAGAGGTATAGGTGGGAAGGAATGTTCCAGCAGGTACATGGGGCTGGGGGCATTTGTGCTTACTGAGGGTCTGTGATGCGCAGGCTCTTCGCACCACTCATTCCATGAATACACACTCGTTGGGTCCAGAATCCCTGTGACTCCCACTCCCAAACCCTTCTGATCCAAACTCCATTTCTGATGACTCTACTATCTACTTCTTTAAATGCACAAAAATCCTTACTCAGATATATCCTTATTGTCAGTGACCCTCTCATGCCACATCCACACCTGGAACGCTGCGTCCATCTCCATATTGGTGAGTGTCCACTTATCCTCTCCCATGATTACCAAAGACTGTAGCATTCTCTTTCTGTAGTTCATTCATCCTGTTAGGGACTAGAGTCTTGCCAGAACCTGTCTCGCTCTCCTGTCTCCCCGTAACCATTGCACCTAAGGCTGTTTATATTCACGCATATAAATAGTAGTGCACAAATATTCTCCTTGCATAAAACCTTGACTGCACTTGAGATTATTTCCTTAAGATATTTGTAGAAATGGCATGAACAGGTCAGGTCTTATTTAACTTAAACCTGGGCCATAGATGATACTTTCAATCTTACTAGCCATCAGAAGTTTTTTGTTTTAAAACACATCTGTGTTTAAAGGGAATTTCTCCAACTTCTTGTGGTCATCTTGTTTTTGAAGATGGGGGAGGGAAACCAATGTAGATTGTTTGGGGTCATATTTTAGGAAAACATAAAGACATTTATCAAGTACTCTGCTACTACTCAAAAGCTATTACCTAAGATCCTTACACAAGTGGCTATAGCTAGTGATAATAATGACCAACATTGGTGGGTTTCATGCCATACCAGCCAGCAGTTGTTCTGAGTCATTAGCTATGATCATGCAATATTCTTCCAATGAACTTTCAAGTGTGTACTATTCATATCATTATATGCAGATGAGTAACTGGAAAGACAGACAGATGTTAAGTGACTGGTGCCAGATCAGAAATCTCATAGTGAGGAAGACAAGGTCTCACTCTGGAATCCCCCCGCTCCTCTCCTCACCCTACCATCACTGAATTTGGAATGAGCTCAACAGGAGACTCCAGCAAATGTTTCGGAGGCAGAACTGGATGGAGCAATGATGACTGAGTAAAGCAGAGTACAACAAGCTGCTGTGTGGAGAAGCACAGAGGAGACCCATGGCCAAGAACGGTCTTAGAGACAAGACAAGGCTGAGAGAGGGAGAGATGAGGAGGAAGCTGGGGAGAAGCTGTCAGGTCCTGGCCACACTGTGTTCATGGTGACCTCCAGTCCACAGCGGGAGGACAAAGGGTCAGAGTGCAGAACTGATCTGCAAGTCCTCCAGAGAAGCACATCTTGCAGTCAGACATTGAGGGAGTCTCTTTCCAGTCCTTCTCTAGGGAACTGTAGGACATCTATGGAGTCACTCTTCAATCTGCCTCTTGCAAATGAATGGGTAGTGTGGGTCAGATGAATGAGGAACACATCAACATGGAAAAATGACCAAAAGAAGCAAGTAAAACCTGTGACTTTGGGCCTGGCTCTGACCTCATCTGAGCCTCAGTTATTTGCTTACATAGGAAGTGTTTGCTCCAGTTGCCTGATAGGTCCCAGCCTGAGTACAAACTGCTAAATCATTATGGCCCTGATTCAACATGGCTGAATACAAAACAAACAAATGAACAAACAAACAAACAAATTGCAGCTTATCTTCTCAATGACCACCTCCTCTGTGATCTCCTTAATACAACTCCCTTTCATCCCTCCCATGTGCCCAAGGGGAGCCTCAGTCAGCTCTTTATGCACCACTGAACTCGCCCCCACACTCTACCCCTACAAAACGTCCATGTAGCCTCAGCTCCCCACTGTTGCAGGTCAGAAGATCTCTACCATCTTCCTGTGGTCTTCTTCCTGTTCTCAATAAAGGTCTCTCTTTTCTTCTTCTGCCTCTTTGCTGTGCCAAAAAACCTAACATCT
>PVKA01042935.1:0-17085 GCA_004027165.1 Ctenomys sociabilis | reverse complement strand
GTACAGGTTTTCCTATGCCCTGAGTCTTCGCTGACCTTGAAAGGCTAGGGCCAAAATGTTGGCGGGCCGTGTGGCTCTTCTATTTCTCCTACTCTGACTTGTGATCTTAGGTTGTTAACCATCCAGAAGAAAAGCTGATTAGTATCGTGCAGCTTATGCCGTTCACTTTGCCTTATCTGACTCAATTGATTTTACTTGTAAGTCAGTTATTTTAAGATGTTTCTTTTTCCCCATATGACTGGCTATAGTTCCTAGCTACATGACATTGGGCAAGTTACTTATTCTCCCTAAACCAATTTTCTCATAGATAAAATGGAAATAAAATATATACTTCACAAGGTTGTACAAATATTAAATGGAATGGTATGCATAAAGCTTTCTCAAAATACCTGGCACCTAGTAAGTACTCAGGACCATCAGTGTGCTGATTGATTACTCTGATTAATCATGAGTCATGAGAGATACTTGTCTCAAATCTCAGCTTTTCGCAAGAGACCGCCTCTTTCTATACAGAACCACTTGGTAGCTTTTGAATAATTAAAATTTCATCTAGCATAACTGAGCAAAGCATTGTGCAGTGTTTGAGTTAGTATTTTATAACATTGCTATCACAATCTAGAACCGAGACAATCCAAAAAAATAAACAATGGACCGAAGCATTGGTTCCAGCCCCTCAGTGGCAGTCCCTTGGCTGTGTCCCACCTCCTCAGGCAGGAGGCTACAGCTGCATCTTGGGATGAGGCCCAACATGGAGGCAGCATTTGATCAGGAAGCAGCCTCTAATCCTTTCTCAGGTTAAGGCAGCCGTGGCCAGGATTCAGTGCCCATGGCAAGAAAAATGCGCAAAAACCAAACAGGACTTAATAAGTTGTCAAAGGGAAATTTTCCTTGGACTTTCTTTTATTGTTCATCTGTAATCATAAATCTTTGCAGAGCTATAGTTAACTCCTTCCAGAAAAGACTTACACTGAGCCACTGGCATGGATCTGGAGCTGTCATAAAAATAGACAATTAAAATGGTTGGGATTCAATAAACAGTTGCTGGCAGAAGGATTGAAAAAAACAAGTAGACTTCACAGAATAGAAGACACATAAAAGATGGCATGTGAAAGCTAAAATGGAGAGTGGTACGTGTGGCAATAAATACACAGTATATGAGGAGCACTCTGGAGTTACAACAGATGACAAGTGTGGTGCCCATCCCAACCTGGAAGAGGGTGTGACGTGCACAGTTAGGTCATGCTCACTTCGTAGAGACCTCTTGGGGTGATCAAAGTCCATGAGATCACCATTTTCAACCATTTTGATTAAGAACTACACTTAGTATAGTTCGTTTTATTGCATTAAATTCTAAAAGTAAAACAACAGCCTCACACTTTTATTCAACATTTGTTTGGGGGAAGTCTTATCCATATAGGTTTTTAGAAACCCTTCCAGAGGACCTTCGCTGGTTCCAACACTCCCTCCTGTGTCTTACACTGAAGTCCCATGCCACACCCTGAGTAAGACTGAAGAGTTGTGCACAACTGGGCGAGGAGTTGCCTGCATTCCTGCAGAACTGGTTGTCATTTCTGTCTTCCTGGAAGTTGCCACTCTTTCTTCCCTTCTTTCCTGTTTCACTCCACATCTCCCCTTCTGTCTTTTCACTGCTACCTGCCTAGTAATCCTGTCCAGGACACTGCCTACTCTTGCAGTGAGAGACTTAACTGGGCCACCCTGAGCCTGACTGCCCTCTCAGTAGTCCTTGAGAGAGTGACAGAAGCAAAAGAAAAAGTGCAGGGCAATGTCCAGCCAAGAGAAAGGGGGTCCTGCAGGAGGACTGTCTTCCCCATAAGAGGGTTGATTCTTCATAAAGAAGGGGCCATAAGGGGAGCTTGTAGGTCACTGTGTGGATTTGGAAAACACTCAGGATTTCACTTGTAGCAGAAATGATGGACGTGGACCCAGTGCTTCATTAGATAGGATATATACTGTTCTTCAGAGTAAAACCCAACACAGGCACACTAAACTATAGAAACCAGTTTCCAAATTTTTACACATTATCAATAACAACACTACCCTAACACAATAACTAAGATTTGTCAGGAATGCACTGTGTATGTCCTAGACACTGCCCTAAGAATATCCCATGCAGAGATGTATATTATCACTGATCCCCCTTCAGAAAAGGCAAGGCTCAGAGAATTTATCAAAGCTTCATGGTAAGAGACAGAGGCAGGAGTGAAAGCATTATGTACATCATGATATGTATGCATCGCAGGCCCTGTTTACTTTGAATTGTATATTGCCTTATTTTTTCCTTAGAATTGCATGTAGTCAAGATCCCAGGCTCCTCAATCATTTATGAACCCTTGATTTTATGTTGAGAGTTGAATCCATGGATTGAAGAAGATGCTTAGAACTGACTTTCAAATCTGCCTTTTACTTTTTTTTTTAAGCAGATTCTGAACACAAACTGGAGGCAAGTTCAGGACGAGTGCTGGGAAGATTTAGAGGTATGCCTGTGACCTTTTCAAATTCTTCATATCTGGTTCAAAGTCAACAAGCTCATGTCTTTTAAAGAGCAAGGAGCTATTTCATATTTTACCTCTGAAACTTAAACACCTAGGATACAGTACAGCATACCTGTAAACTAAACAAAACACAGGGCCCTGGCAGCAGATTCCCCAGTTTTATTCTTTCTGCCTCACCTTTCTGTATTACCCAGTCCTCTCCCCAGCCTTTCATCTGCTCTCATTTGTCTTCCATAAATTTTCTGTCACCACTGTCAGCATGTCGGTGCTTGTCACAGTGAAGATGATCTTTCCATAGGTCATTGAAATGAAGAGCTGTTCCAGGGATGCCAATTCCAGAGAGCAAGGGCAAGCAAACTGAAGCATTCACACACACACACACACACACACACACACACACAGCCCTTACTGGGTTCTATCCCTAGCACTGCAGGACATTCTAAAAATGTCAATAAAATAACAAGCCTTACAGGGGAGACAGATGTAGTCTTGAGGAAGGGGAGGGTACGTTCATTGTTTATTTTACATAGCTCAGTGGAGTGGCTCCCACCTGCCTCTATAGAATAAGTCTCTGTCACACTTTCTTTTATCTACCCTTTCCCAGCCCCAACTTCTGATTCCATTAACCACTTAAGAATTTATAAGGAAACTTTTTTACATAAACATTTTTTTTATGGTTTCCTTTCTTCAGGAAAAGGAAGTGGAGGCCTAAATCTTGGCAATTTCTTTGCAAGTCGCAAGGGCTACAGTCGAAAAGGATTTGATCGCCTTAGCACGGAGGGCAGTGACCACGAGAAAGAGGAAGAGGACGGAAGTGAATCCGAAGAGGAGTACTCGGCACCTCTGCCCACACTGGCCCCTTCGGCCTCCTGAAAACCAGGCTCTGGTTGTGTTCGAGTGAGATTTCTCAAGAACACCGGATTTCTTTCCCTTCAGCACGTTTAAAGTTCTGTGCATTTAATTGTAAACTGTACTAGTCTATGTGGGACGGTACATATTTTATTTACTTTGATTTGGTTAAGTTGGCTTCTGTTTCTAGTTAAGGAGTTCCCTAAAAATCTGCAACAGTGCCATTGTCTTTACACGAACATAGAGTAGAGAAACCGTCCTCTTCTTCCATCCCAGGACTAATCTAGCGATGGAAGGTTTGCTCCTTGCCATTTTTGAGACTTTTTTTGTGACTGTAAATAACCCCACCTTCTCTGCTTGGACACAGTATTTTCCCACTAGCACTCCTATTACAGTGTCTTTCTTTGGTGCCTTTCCTGTTCAGCATCTTAAGCCTGAGGCAGTAAAGAGAAACTTTGTGCTACACAACAACAGAGCTGCTAAATCTCCTTCTATTTTTTTAAAATCACTAACATTATATTGCAATGAGAGAAAGAAGAAAGTCTCTATTTAAATCCTTTTTTAATTTCTTTTTCAGTTGGTGTGTTTCTGGGATGTCTTATTTTTAGATGGTTACACTGTTAGAACACTATTTTCAGAATCTGAATGTAATTTGTGTAATAAAGTGTTTTCAGAGCATTAACTGCCAGCATGTATTTTGCAATTTCTGCATATTTTCAGAGTTTTGTGCACAACTTTTGTAACAATTACATGGGCTACAGATTTGGTAACATACCCTCAGTGTCTTCAACTAAATGGAATATGTTGTACTGTATAAAATTTAGAGGAAATTTTATGTAGCCAAAGTAAAGTAAAAACCAATTTAAGAGCCTATGCACAAGTTATAAAGCCAGATTCTCCCTGAAAAATCAGGGGGGATTTTTGCCTGTAGTGTTTCAGTCAGAAAACAAATACATTAATAAATATGATCATAATAATATGATATTTATTAATGAAATATCATTAATAAATAGCTACGAGGAAAACTACATCCCAAATTACATATGGAAATTAATCCATCAGTGTAGGTTATAGTAAATAATTTCCCTTTAAAGAATAACTTCAAAATTCCTATATAGCTATATGATATAGTGGGAGTATCACTTTTAGAACCCATTTTTCATAATCCATCAGTGCAATTTGGTAGAAACCTGATTATTTTCCATTTTAAAATGAGTAGACACTAGAACTGTCTTCAGAGTAACCATTTGCATTATAACTGCTTTGGTAGTTGGAATATAAAAGATGTCATTAATCATGAAAGCAATGCATAGTACTTTATGGATAAATTACATTAGAATATCTTCTAGCTATGCTATTTTTTTAAATCTAATATAAACCACTTTTCCTCCATACCTGTTACCAAAGATGACCTAAACTCTTGCCACTTCCTATATGTTTACCTCACCTTCTTGTTAAGCTTAATTTGGGCATCAGCCCCAGGCAAAAGCATCACTTTTTTTTTTCAATAAAATGATTAATTTATTAGATAAGCATCACTTTTTTATTCTCAAATTTAAAAGAGTTTTTCCTCCCTCTGACCCTTTTTTTTTAATGGTATTTGAGGAAAAGGTCTAGAGGCTGTTCAGAGTCTCCCTACTGAATCAGACTCCTAGTGATCCATCTGTTTACAGCCTCCCAAGAGCTGGGATCATAGGTGTGCACCACCATGCCCAGTCTCAATTGCTGTCTCAGCGCACCTTGATGGCGGGGCTGGCACATGACCATTTCTTTATGTTACTTTCAGCAAAACAATGGTGAATTAGACTCCCCACAGCACCATTCTAGTGTATGGAGGCACGTTTATTCTGTCTTATATACTCTTTTACAATGATACATACACTGAATCTTGTTCCTTTACAGTTTTACAGTGACTAACCAGTGAGGGAAAAATTCAAAGTGCTAACATACCAAGAGGCAAGAAATAAAATAAGAAAAAAATAGAAAAACTTGATACAAAAATAATTCCTATTACATCTGCTGATGGAGAAAGAGACTTTCTTAAGCTCATTAAGTAACACTTGATTCTTTACACAAACTTGAGGTCAGAAAAATTAGCCATCAAGTCTCTTCTAAAAGCACCATGTTGTATAATTAAAGCCTCAAAAGAACCAGCGGGATAGCTCAGCAGACTAAGCTCCTTCTTGGGCGAACACAGGGATCAGGATTTGACCCCCAGCACCACATGCTGCACCAGCCCTGCCCCTGGGCATGCTGAGCCGGTGACCCATTCCAGACATGGTGGCACATGCCTGCAATCCCAGTGCTGGGGAGGCTGAGAACAGGAGGATCACTAGGAGTCTGAGTTACATAGTGAGACCCTGTGCCAAGTACATTAAAATAAATAAATAACCTTGAACTGTAGACCTAAAGTGACAGTTGCTTTTTACAGGCCTGCTCTTGCATGTCTTTTAACATAAGCACATGATATGAGAAGAGATACTTGGAAAAAGAAAGTCTGCTTCCATTACATCATGTCCTATTGCACTGCCCTTTTCTATTAATCTGACTTAATTAAAGGTAATAGGCTAGAAATAAGTAACTTAAATTGCAGTTAACTTCAGGCAGTTAACCACTGCTTATTGTTCTTTGTTCAATGTCATTTATTGAGTCAGAGATTGCACAACCTAGGAAGAGTCCTAGAGGAGTGGATCTCAGCTCTAACTTGATAGTAAAATCACTTGGGGAATTTAAGGAAAACTAGTAGGCTTTCTTACAAAAAACCTTGATATACAGTAGTTACATAAGACAGCTGCATGTCAGCCTCCTGAGGTGACTCTAATGTACAGCTAGAGTGAGAAATACGGCCTCTGAGAATGGCCGTTCCACTCGACAAAGTACAGTAAGTCCATAGATATTTTTTCACATATAGTGAAAAAATTTTTATAGTTTATAGCTATAAAAGATGGGGTCTGAAGTGATATGATTACACACTAAGAGCTGAATGCTTTAATTGCTTGATGTGTTAAATTGGCTACTCAAAATGGGCACCAGTGACTTATTAAAAATACAAAGATTCAATTTTATATTAAGTTATCCAGAGAATATATTTTGAACAGTTTTTTTCTATATTTAGTACACGGTCTACAGGGTCTCACTACACAGGCCAGACTTATAGTGATCCTCCCAAGTGCTGTTTACAGCCTCCCAAGTGCTGGGATTACAGGCGTGTACCACCAACCCCAGTCTCAGTTGCTGTCTCAGTGCACCCTGGGGGCAGGGCTGGCATGGCAAGCTGGGGATCGAACCCTGGTTCCTGAGCCTACCTCAGCAACAAAATAAAACTAAAATTAGGCAAAAATAACCACTAAAAGTCCCATTATCTACATGGCCAAAATGTAGCGGGTTCTTCCCTTGGTCCTCCCACGCTGATTATTCTGCCAGAGAAAATAACTTGGGTGCCTGGAGGGACACTAAGGGCCTCCTGAGAACCTCCTAAAAACATTAAAGACAAATACAAGTTATGTTTTCAGCAATATTTCATGCTAGACTTACTTTGCAAAATTTTTTACATGACACTTAAAGGCAAAAGTGGGCCTAATTGTGCATTTTCTAGTAGTTTTAATTAAGGGAACACTTTCATTCTAAAGTATACATTGGTGATAATGTGACTTCCTTTTCAGCCTTAAAATTTCTGAAGCATAAAAGTACAAAGATGCAGGCAATCATCAATGCAAAGCAGAGGCACAAAACAAGGACATGTGATTTCTGTGATTCTCAGTGTAGGACGCACTGTGCTGTCACAGAGGAGGTGCTTATCAATGAATGTCTGATGATACAGTGCTCGTGTTGAAAGACACAAAATAGGAGTTTCATAAAAACAAGCCAGACCGTGAAACTTTTCCCATTTCTGAATTAAAATGCATTTTACCATATGAAAGTTCTTCAAATGAATGCTTGCGAGTGCTCTGGCTTATTTCACTACTACACCATTTAACTCCCCACACCTTTCAAAACTACTGCATGGCAAATGGAAGGTAAGTTAAGTTCCTTAATCCTGGTTCTATGCTCCTCACCCTCCATTGCCTCATAATTTTTACTAGATTCTTCCTGACCAAATGTAATACTGTAGCATTACATTTCAAAGCTTCCACTTTGATCCTTAGTAATTTATTTGTTCTCTGTGACTACAAGAAATTATTAGTGGTATGTGGCTAGAACAACACAAATGTAAACATCCTTGCCGATTGCTTCTCCTTTTAGAAAGGGCACAGTACCATGTCCCAATCTTAGGTAACGCTGACATTGGAAAGAACCCTGGGTTAGGGTTAGGAAGATCTGAAATTTCAAGTATATATACATATATATATATATATATATATATATATATATATATATATATATATATAATTTTAGTAAGGGTCTACAGGGTCTCACTACATAGATCTGACTCGCAGTGATTCTCCCATTTACAGCCTCCCAAGAGCTGGGATTACAGGCGTGCCACCACGCCCAGTATCAATCGCCATCGCAGCATGCCCCCGGGGGCAGGACTGGCATGAATAAATTTATATGTAATTATACTTTTGAGGCTTTTTTAGTGATAAATTACAACTCAGTACAAATAGAATCTGAGAAAAACATTTTAGCTATAAGAACTAATAATGATAAAAAATAATAAGGAATTGATAATTTGTCAAAGGTAAGTATTACTACTGAGTTGCATAACTGAACATCCCAGACACTCAACGAGGCAGACAAGATTCGGTTCCTTCATCCACCATAAGTTCGTCATCCTACGGAGGGTTTGCTTCACACAAGTTCTCCCTTGTGTGGTAATGAAAGTAAAGCAGCCAGAAACTGTAGGTTTAAATACTTCCAGCATTAACTTTGAGATAGCTTTTCTTTCTAAAGAGCTCCAGTGGTTGGCCTGCCTCGCCTGATTGCATTCATGAACTGACCTCAGAACTGGGATGCTGGATTAGTTAGGCTTCCAGAGAGCCAGAGACTGGGCCCTGTCTCAGAGGTGACCAGACTGAAAAGTTAGAAAGGACAGCTTGTGACAGTATCGTAGGTTAAGTAAGAGAAGATTCCAGGGAAGGAAAAACCTTGCCAGTAGTCAGATACTCAGTATTGCTCTATTAGAACCTTAAGCACTTAAATATAATATTTCTCTCATTAAGTGCTTTACTGAAAAATCTATTTTTGATATGACATTTAAAAGTGACATTGTAAGTCATTCTCTCAACTACACAATACAAAAAGAAACATAGACAAAGAATCAGGAACATATTTAAAGCCAAAATACTTGCTTTCTACCATGATTTCTGTGTATTTATTTGTCGTATCTGCTTTGTCTCTTTTCACCTAAAGTAAGTCCTTGGCTAGTTTTTGTTTTCTTTGTTGTTGTTGTTTTCTTCCTAAACAGAAATTTGAAGCATGTGGACCTCCTGGCCTTATAATGCATTTCACAGTCAGGACTTAACTCTGTCTCATGATTAGATTTATGATTATAATGATGCCTGCTTTCTGCTGTTTCACAACAGGAGCTACCTAGTGTCCATTTGCCCAGTTATAGATGATTCTAAATTTATAGTTAAGTAATGTCTGCCAAGTCTCTATGATCGCCCAGGTTGGTCTTGAACTCACAAAGCTCAGGGGTTCAGCCTTTTCAATAACGGATGACTGCCGTGTGCCACCACGTCTGCCTTGATTCCATTATTTGAAGGCAAGTTCTAAGCATGAATTTTCTATTATTTCATCTTCCTTTATCAGCTGACTTCTTTCAGAGACTGAGAATCTTACTGTCCCACCCTAAAAGAAATTGAGAGCATCTAGCCAGGAGCATTACACAATCACTTCATCTTATTTGTGAGCAATGTGACATGCTCCCCCACCCAAAACAATTTCTGCATCAAATATAATAAATCTTTTATTTTCCTGCTTCATTTCTCTAGTCTGTACTTACTGGCAAAAAGCCCATTATCAGACTTAAAATGTTGCCCCCCACCCCCCGTTCTTTCCCTCTTTTGGAATTGTAAAGCAAGCAAAACCAAGGTCCCAAATGGAGAATGTTGAGCTCAGTACTAATAGGCTTCCCGAGCAGCAGGGAGTGTACTTGTCATTTCACCACATGGTTACTGCTTGCTGTGGTCTAGGGTGTTCCCTGGAACTCTTCTCTGCAGCAGTCCTAGAAAGGCAGCTGCCACAGCCTATGAGCTGCACTTACCCCAGCTGCCCTCTCTGGCTGCTGTCCATGACTTCCGCAAACCAGAGTATTTAGTGCTAGGCTGTTTGAGTTTACGCAAAGGACCAGGAGTTTGAGATAAGGGCTGTGTCTGATAACTCGGCCCCAAGGACACCGAATAACCACTTGCATTCCTTCCCCGCAGTCCACTTGAGAGGTAAAGAGATTGCCTTTCAAACTTTTTCTTTCTTTCTTTTTTCCTTTTTTGTATTTTAGGGAAGGGTCTGCAGGGTGTTTAGGGTCTCACTACATCAGACTTGCAGTGATTCTCCTGTTTGCAGCCTCCCAAGGGCTGGGATTATAGGCAGGCATCACCAAGCCTAGTCACAATTGCTGTCTCAGTGCACCCCAGGATTGGGGCTGGCACACAGGCCCAGAAAGTGAGCAAACTCCTAGCCCCTGTGCCTGCTGCTAGGTGCTTTAATCTGCTGAGCTATTTGGCTGGCCCCAAACTTTCAAATACAGAGCTATAATACCCTTTCCTTCCACAATTCAAAGGCGACTGTGGACACCTGTCATGTGAGAAACACTCCAAATAAATGAAAACAAAAAGTAAAGCCCTCACTTCTAAAAGCCCAGCAATAAAAGCAATATTATGATTCTTCTGGAATTTATACTTTACCTCTTATAGTCCTCCTTATAGAAGATGAAAATGCTATACCTGGCTGAGTGTCCTGCCCATCATATTTAAAGAGTAAGATCCAAAGAAGCGAGTTGACTCCCACACTCTCCCCAGTGCCTCTTTGGGCTCACTTGGCTTTTGGCACTTTCTAATGCAGACTTTATTTACCCTTATAGCGTGGAATGCACAGGTATCTTTGGAAGTGTCAGAAGTCTAGGGCTTTGCTTGCCCTCCCTTCAAAATGCAACAGTCCTTTCTTAAAATCACAACTGCGGGCCAGCCAGACAGCTCAGCAGATGAAAGTGCCTGCTTAGGCAGATGCAGGGGCCAAGGGCTCAATCCTCTGCATGCTGTGCAGGCTCTGTCCCTGGGGCTCGCCAGGACCCCCTTTGAGCCTGGATGGGTGGCATATGCCTGTAATCCCAGCGCTTGGGAGGCTGAAAAATAGGAAGGATCACTACAAGTCTGGTCTGTGTAGTAAAACCCTGTAGACTCTGCACTAAGTACATAAAAATAAATAAAGAAATAAGCAACTGCAGCTCTTACATCTGTGCTTGAAATATGTACCTAGGTAATCCAACCAAAATAAATAAATATATTCAAAGTTGAGTGATCCAACTTCATATGTGCAAATAAAAAAACTAAACACACAGTTTCCTCAGAAACAATTCTGTAAATGATTACAGCATGAGGCTTAAGAGGAGCAAATGCCGATCGCTCTCACACTTGTCCTGAACAGTAGTTGGGCTTCAGAGAGGGGGCGATATTTGAGAAAGAGAAGAGAGCACAAGAAGACACTCTGTTCTGAGATTTGCAGTGGGCCGTGCTCCCTAGAGCAGCAGTTAATTTAAGGACAATAGTGGACAGCTTGGTGCCACAATAGGGTTTCGGGGCCAGGAGAAGGAATTCAACCTCTGACTGCATTTCATATACTTGATTTTGTCATCTATATTAATATACTGATATCTGCTATTAAAAGTAATGTCTGCTTTGCTTTCTTCATCAAACAGGACAGAGAAAAGAACTAAATATACTAGTAGTAAAAACTCAAGTTGGTCCAAATTCTTAGAAATGAGTTGTTTTGTTCTTTTTATAAATATTGGATTAAAGCTGCCCATTAGACATACTGTTAATATTTTCTTCCAGTTTGTGTGATAATCTTTTTTTTCTCAATGATGTCTTTCAAAGGAAAGGTTTTTAAATTTTGATGAAGTTCAAAATTAAATATATTTGATATATTTCTCAATAGTAATAGTATTCACAGAAACAGCTTTTGGAGGGGTGGCCAAATAGCTTAGCAGATTAAAGCACCTGCAAGCAAGCACAGGGGGCAGGGGTTTGATCCCTGGGCTTGCAGCGCCAGCCCCACCCCCTGCGCGAGCTGAGATGGCAATTGAGACTGAGCATGGTGGTACGCACCCGTAACTCCAGCTCTTGGGAGGCTATAAGCAAGAGAATCACCGCGAATCTGATCTAGTAGTGAGACCCTGAACACCCCGTAGACCTTTCCCTAAAAATAATACAAAAAATAAATAAATAAAACTTCTGTTCTTAATTTTTGTTTCATTTAGAAAACAGAGGTAAATATCTATGGGAGCTCTCCTCCCAGAGCCCCACTGGCCAGCCGTCTTCCCTGGCCGTCCAACCCAAACCCACCTCTCTTCACCCTTCTTGCTCCAAGCTGAGACTAAGTTGAAGTTTGTCCTCAAATGGCCAGCACTTACTGGCCACCCACTCCCTACAGAGCTTTCCAGCTGTCTCGGAAAGACTTTTCTTATCAAAACTCACTGTGTTAAAACTGAGTTTTTAAAAGAGAGAAATTTGGTAGAACATCACTAGCATCACCTCAAAATTTCTAGATCAAGAGACTCTAAGAACACATAGTATAATATTAGGGACCTATGTGTGTATTTTTTGTCACTCTGTCATTTTACCTGTCTCTCTCAGTCCTTATTCCAAATCTTTGATTTCCTCAAAGTTGACTTCATTTTCTAGAATGTGCTTTCAATGTGGCATGAAAATGTCTCTGATAGACCTCTATGAAAATTTAAAGAAAAGGACTTCGTTTTTTTGTATTTTAGGGAAAGGTCTACAAGGTATTCAGGGTCTCACTACTGGATCAAACTCATAGTGATCAGCCTATTTACAGCCTCCAGAGAGCTAGGATTACAAGTGTGCACCACCCTGCCCAGTCTCAATTGCCATCTCAGTGCACCTCTGGGGCAGGGCCAGCATGGCAGGCCCCAGGGATCAAACCCAGGCCCCTGAACTTGCTTGCAAGCACTTTAATCTGCTGAGCTATTTGGCTGGCCCTTAATATGCTGGTGTTTTTTTGTTTTGCTTTCAAGTACCAGGGATTGGTACTTGGGATTGGTACCCCTGCACATACCAGGCATGTGCTTATTCTATTGAGCTATGCCCCCAGCCCAAGAAAAGGACTTTTGTGCTCTGTACCTATCTACATCTCCTCCACCTCCTGTGCAATGAAGGATTTAGGAACCCAAGAACATTAATATTTTGATTTTATTTTTCAAAAATAACAGTGGATTTGCAAAAAGTTTATCCACTGGGCTTGTAGCTCACTCTGGTAGGTGTAAGGAAACTTTTTCCAGAAGATTCTACAAAGCCTTCCCTCACATGTCTCACATATGATTTCTGGGATTGGCAAAGAGAAAATATGATTACTTTTCAGATACTTGGTCACTTACAACAGTAAGACTAGCTTCCTGGTAGGACCACAGACACATGGGAGAAGTGGTAAAGAAATAAACTTGGGTTGAAGAAAATGGTTGCTGAACAGACACCAAACTCTCCATGACAGGCTGGCTGAAATCAATGGATGCCAGCTGACCTTCCTGACCTCAACTAGTTGACTATCTGCAGAGAGAATAGGGAGATCCCAGATTCATTCACTAAATCCCATGTGTGAGGTGGCATTGGACACCTGACTAAAATTGGAGTGAGGGATGCTAGAAGGGTGCATTAATGTTAAGATGGTACTAGACAGAAAGAACAGAGTAGTTGTTAATAGCATCAAATACTCCATCTAGCTCTCCTTTATTTAACATTTTAAATCGCTTGAGTTCATGTAAAAGTCAAATATTGTATCATCTTCTCACTATGCCACGTTCTTCCAAGTAAGCATACAATAAAACAATCTAAATAAAAAACAAAGGCTCTGGTGAGGCTTTGTAAAAGAAAGCCTGCAAACTGTTGTATCCCTCCAAAATTCCTGTGCTGAAAAGATTCTTAATTCTACACCTAAGACTACAAAAAGTTTTAGTTACATGTTTGCATGGGTAAATATTTAAGCACTCTCACATATTATACTCTTTGAGAAACCTAGTGTATCCTTTTCCCATTTTTAGATATAGCAATATGGATAGGTTATAAATAAATAAATTGATCGCCTGATTAATGATTAACAGGCTGTCAGTCACAATGTAAACAAGTGAAAAGAAACAGGAGGCGAGAGGAAGACATCCATACCCACACCGCACTGTAGCATCTTGGTAGGTGCTGCAGGCTAGTAATAACCAGTGCACTGTGTGTCTGACACCTGCTGGTCAAACTCCATAAAGCAAAGTGGATTTTTTTTTTTTTTTTTTTTTTTTTTTACTCCTGCTAAAGAACATGAATAATGGCACTGTCTTCATGCAGAATACTGAAAAATGCTGCCAATCCTCTGTCTGTTACGTCTACAATACTCCAAGCATGTAGCTGTTTGAAAATATCTGACATTTGAAGTGTCACATGGTTATTGAAAGGATCCTCTTCACCAGCTAAGTTGCTGTCAGCACACTGGAAAAGAAAGTGAGCTAAATTTGGGTGCTGAACTCAGGAGGATCATTTTCAAAACACAGCAGCTTTCGAAGTAGTTAAATAATGACCTGTTGTCCTCAGTCCAATTAAATACCTTGGCTCCAGGACCCACATGGAGTTGTCTCTTGTTTACGTGACTAAGGCAATTAGCTAAACAACTTTCACTGACCGCCTACTATGTGCTATATGTAGTATACCACGAAGAGTTAATAACTGAACCTGGGTCTTGATTGTAAAAAAAATTTAGTTTTATTAAAATGACTGACAAAAAAGAAACAATTAGAGAATTATTTTAGTCGGTTTTCTGTACACTAGCCTGCGAATAGCAACGTGAAGAGGAAAAGTTCATTTTGATTCAAATGTTCAGAGGATTTGGTCCATAGTCATTCAGCTCCAGCTTCGCTGCTGCCTGTGATGAAGCAGAAACATCATGATTGAAGGATGCAGGGGAACAAACTGCTCCTCCCATGGCCGCCAGAAAGCAAGAGCAGGCAGGTACTAGCAAGTTTTCCCTTTCCATGGTTGGTCAATTCACTCTACTCCCGTTAGGCGGTATATAGCCTACCCTCCGGGTGGGGTCTCACTCTCAGGCTGCTGACACCTGTGCCAGTTAGCTCTGGCATGGAAATATTCTCACAGACACACTCAGAAGTGTGCTTTCCTAGTATTCTAGATGATTTTCAATCCAATCAAATTGACAATCAAGATTAACCATCACAATACCGAACAAAATAGCACATACTTTAAATTTTTTTTTCCCACTTATGTGGTACAGGGTTGTGCTATGCTCAGACTCTCAGAGATCCTTTTGTCTCAGCCTCCACAGGGCTGGGATTATAGGTGTTATCACCACAGCTGGTTTCAAAGTAGCATCCAGAATACAGCCTGCAGTACCAGGGATCAAACTTGGGTCCTTGCGCTTGCAAGGCAGGTGCTTAGACCACTGAGCTATCTACCCAACCCCGAATACAGCACATGTTCTGTAGCACAGAAAGTAATCACTCAAAAAATAAGGATCATGTCGATTGGAGTTGTTAGGAAAGATTTATTGAAGTCGATAGGATTTGAGCTAAAAAGAACAAGATAAGAAGTGCGGTGGTTAAAGGGATCTAAAGAAACTTTAGGTGAGATTTACGAGTAAGGGCCCAAGGTATACATGAGTATATTGAACTCAGAGAGCAGCATGATGACGACATGCTATTCTGCCTACACCATATATAAATGTGAGATATCGGAGAGTGGCAGGCGAAAGCAGTCAGGAGGAAATGAAGCCTGTCGGGCTAAGCATGGGACACCTGATGGCAATGTGAACTTCCAGGAAAAAATGCAAAGATCCACAAATGACAAATAACAATGTTACTGTAGTAAGCTCCCTAACTATGATTTGATTCTATTTCTACTTGCAGCATCTTCATAAGAAACTGTTGTGCTGCAAGTATTACTGTCTAGGATTATAAAGAACATCTAGTGATTCAGTAAAAGAAAAAGACAATTTTAAAATAAGCAAAGAATCTAAACAAAGAATGTACGCAGGTCACCAATAATAATATGAAAAAATGCTCCATTTGGCTAGTCATTAGGGAAAGTGTAATTCAGAAATCCCGATGCAATGCTATGTTAGCTTTCTGCTATAGTAAAAGACTTGGGATAACAAGCTTATCAAAACGAAAGTCTAATTTTGACTCATAGTGTAGGAAATTTCAACCCATCAGTGGGTCGTGTTATTTTTTGGCCTGGGGCAGAGCAGCGTGTCATTGCAGAAATATATGGCAAAGTACAGCTACTCAGCTGAGGGCCAGGTATTGTGGAGGAACACACGGAAGGGCTAGGAGCCATCGTCCCCCACGGAGGGTGCTCCTTCCGTGTCCTAACAGCTCCTCACTCAGCTGCACCTCTCGAGTGTCCTAAGCCTTCTTCATGTTTCCATGCTGGGGAACAAGCCTGTAACACACAGGAAACATCTGGACTAAGAGCAGCTGCCTCTTCCAATCTACTGTATGGCGATAGTAAGAGGGACAGACCACAGTGAATTTTGAAGAGCATGTGGCAAAACTGGAATTTTCACGCACTGCATTGAAAAGGCAGAATACAGCAACTGCTTTAGAAAGTAGTTTGGTAGTTCCTCGCCATGTTAAAATATAGGATTACCATATGAGCTGGGAGTTTTACTCCTGTGCCTGAGACCTGAAACATGAGACAGGCAAACATGAAACCTCTTTTAGATGGGTATTTATAGTAATATTATTCATAAAAATTTAGAAGCATTTCAAATGCCCATCAAATGATGAATAAATGAATATGACATAGATGTGTGTGTATATCAGTATATATATATATATATATATATATATATATATATAGATGTACATATAGTATATCAGTATACATAGTATAGTATATCAGTATGGCTTACATATATGTTACTCTGTATGTGTATAGCAGTATATATATATATATATATATATATATATATATATATATATATATATATATATATATGTATTATTCACCAACAGAAAGGAATGGTTCTAATACTTGACACTCAACATTCATGAACCTTGGAAATGTTTGTTCAGTGACAGAAACAAATCACAAAAGAACACATATAGTTTGATTTCATTTATATGAAATGAGCTATAGGAAAATCTATAGACAGAATATATGAGTGGTTGCTTACAATGGGAAGTGCCAAAAAAGTGTTGTGACCGTGTGATAATTTTGAAGTCATGAAAATATTCTAAAATTAAGTGGTGGTGGTTGTTTCACAGCTCTCAACACTACAAACCACTGATTTTTCACTCTAAATGAGTGAGTTCTGTGGAATGTGGATCACTTCTCAATACTAAACTTTTAGAAAAGCAAGTGAAAGTGTGTGATCTTTTTCAACTAAGATAAATCATTATCCATTTCCCAAACCCTAAAAAGTTCCTTCCACAGCTGGTCCACATCAAAACGCAATCATGGCTTCAAAATTAAATTGTGGCTCCTTTAAATACTGGATTGTTCCTCCTCCTCTTCCTCCTCCTGTCTCTTCTCCTCCACCTCCCTCTTCT
>PVKA01042934.1:0-17086 GCA_004027165.1 Ctenomys sociabilis | reverse complement strand
CTTATTCCACTGAGCCATCTCCCCGGCACCAATTTCACTTTAATTCTTGAAGGATCATTTTGCTGGGTATAAAACTATAGGTCGACTGTTTTTATTTCAGCACTCTAATGATACTGTTCCATTTCATTCAGTCCTTCAGAGGTCATGATGATAAACCTGGTATTATGATTCTCTATAATCATTTTTCTTTTCTTTCTTTTTTGCTCTTTGAAGATTTGCTCTTATCTTTGGCTTTCAGTAGTTTGACCGTAGTGTGCCTTGGTGTGGCCTTCTTTGTGCTTACCTGTTCATGTTGTTCAGTTCAGTTCAGTTTAATTTTGCTGGTGTTGGAACCTGTAGGAGATGAAGCTTAGTAGAAGGTCGCCTTGTTATAGGAGGACTCTCCCAGGAGGACCCAGACCCTAGCCCTGCCCTCTTCCTCACTCTTTTTCATTCCACTCTCAAGGGGAATAACTTTGCCTCACACTCCCTGCCATAACGTGCTGTCTTCATGCAGACCCAAAAGCAATAGAGCCAACCCAGTTGTGAAACCTTTGAGACCATGAACCAGAATAAACCAGTTTGTATCTGTTTATTATGATAATAGAAAGTTTTCTAACATGGGGCTTTAACCACATTTTGTTCAGCCTTATGATCCTGGGAGCAAGGGAGCTGTTTTGATGGCTTAGTAAGACCAGATAAGAGATCGATAGGGAGGGACCCTACACTAGTATTAATTCTAGTTGTCTGAAGCTGGTATTTGCTGCTTCTATGCTTAGGCTACACAGGAATTTGCAAGATGCAGAGTCTACCTGCCTCGCATGCACAGTCTTCTCCAGTGAATGACAAGTAAGAAAGTGATTATTTGAGGACAGTGGTATGCTCTGTGGCATCCTCCATCTCTGCCTCCATAGTTATCTTCTGTGCTGTTCCCACCTTGCACTTTTGTCTTCTTTGTTCCTCTTCTGGGAAACCCCTGACAACTCTCAGAGATGGGGCTCTGTATCGTGACGTCACCTGGCCGGTGCTCCTATGACAGCTCAGTATTTGAGTGGAGCCTTTAGATGGTGTTTCTCATAGAGATGTTAAAATTCTTGCTCCCCTGGGAAAGGCCACCTTAGGCTCAGAGTGCATTAGATTTGGAGGACTTATGTCACTGCCTTTTCTGGGTGCCAGCTCTGGTGAGAGGGATGAAGAGGAGAGGGAGAGACAGCAGTGCAGCATTACATGAACCCTCTGAGGTTCATGTGGGAATTTAATCACCCACCCATAAACAGCACTGGGAGGTGTGGTCTTTGGAAGGAAGCTGAGTCACAAGGGCTTTGCCTATGAATGAGATTCATCATAAAATAGATTAACAGAGGAGTTTGTCCCTTCTGCCTTCTGCCATGTGAGGACAAAGCATTCCCAGCTCCACTGGATGCCATCTTGGAAGCAGAGAGCAGCCCTCCCCAGGGCCAGGGCCTTGAGTCTGTACTTCCCAGCCTCTAGAACTGTGAGAAATGAATATTTATTCTTTATAAGTTTCCCAGTCTCAGGTATTCTGTTACAGCAACACAAAATAGACTGAGATGAGGCCCAAAGTAGGGAAGAAGAGGGAGACTCCCCCTCTCTGAGCTGGCTGTCTTTATTATACACATTACCAGGATACTTTCAGGTTCATTGTTCTCTGGTGAGTGTATTTACAGATATGAACTTTAATTTTATGTCATTTTATCTCTACACTGACATATTGTGTCAAAAATCCCAATACCTTTTCAGAAGAAAGCACCAAGTCCACGTTGTCTCAAATGCACCCTCCTAAGGTGAGGTGCCTTGCAGGTATACAGCTGCACCCCGACTGAGTGTAGCATCCAGTGGTGCAGGGAGCCAGCCTGCCTGCACCTCAGCTCAGTGTCCCTCCTCTCCCTGCACCTGAGCTATCTGGTGTTACACCCAGGCCCTAGGACTCGTTCTCATCTGAAGCAGGAGGCCTTGGACAGCCTCAAGCTCTACCCTCTGGGATGCAGGTGACATCGTGGTCCTGGTTCTCCTACAAGATAATGACAATAGCCGAGTACTCCTTTCGTTCCCAAGACCAAAATTCACTCTCATAACAAGTGCATTCGCTCTATGGAAAAGCTCTGGCTTTCTCCTTGTTTGTTTTGTTTGTGTTCTGTAGCTACTGTAGACTTTCCATGCCTTAGGGAGGATGTAGACATGTGCTGGCTTATGCCAGATGAGGTCACAGCTGCAGGCCCAGACCACATGGATATTGTCCCTTTATGTATTCCCAGCAGTTGTGTAAGGGGGCTGCAGCCTCCCAGTATCCAAATGGAGACACTGGGAGGTCACCAGGCTGGGAAGGTAGGAAGAAGGGTTGAAGCCTATTTAGATTAACTCAAGAGCTGCTTTATTAGCTTTCCAACCTGGGGCCTGCCAAGGCTGCAGCGCAGCCTCACACAGCAACTCAGTCTGAGCCCCTGACCATCAGTCACCTGCCTGCCAGGTGATCTTTTATGGGGACAGGGAAGAACTGCTGGGGATCACATCCTGGGCCTGGAGCTGTATCCTTGGCCTCTGCTGAGTAACTCCACATGCTGCGCATCTTGGCTTTGCCAGAGTTCTGCCCTCTCCTCTTTTTGGGGTCCTTCACTTAGCCTCCATGTTGCCTTTCAACCTTTCAGGGAGAAGCAAATTCTGGGGTCACAGCTGGGCTAGAAATTGACTTGGATCTGGGAGTGGTGATTGCATGCTGGTAATTCCCAGCTTTTCCATAGACTAAGTCAGGAGGATCACAAGTTCGAGGCCAGCCTGGGCAATGTAACAAAGTCCTGTCTTGAGGTAAAATAAAGGTTGAAGAATGGATGGTAGAGAGCTTGCTTGGTATGCAGGAGGCCCTGGCTCAATCCCCAGTACCATAAAAAGAAAAGAAAAGAGAACAAAAAGAAAAAAGGAGGAGGTGGGGGATGGAGGAAGAGGAGAGAAAGGAAATCAGTGAGGCTACTGACTAGCTTGCTCTTTGACCCTGAGCAAGTTTCTTATCTCCTCTGGATCTTGGTTTTCTCCTAGGGGAAGTGTAATACGGACACCACATGACCGTGGGGCAGTACCGATGCCAGTCTAACTACCCTTCAAAGTCCTGCTTTCTCTGTCCACAAGTCTGGATTCATTGTTTAAAATTCTTTGTTTTAAAGCTGAGCTAAAAAAAAAAAAAGACAAAACCAAGATGACGCTCACAGAAGGTTTTGCAGATGATGTTGCTATTGAAATCAGTACATCTCATTACACACAAAACAGGATATAATAATGTCACACTGGCACTTATTACAAATGCAGCCATTAGGCAACAAAGGCGATAGAAAATCATAGCATTCTAGGAGCGCATCTCACAACAATGCCTCCTCTCCCCAGGGGCCCCTATGACCACTGCTGACAATCTTCTTCAGGCCCCATCAATGTTTTTCGTTGTTTAAAGACACACATTAATTTAAAGTCTCCTCCCATTCTCTCTGTAAATTACACCATTCACAAGAAGTGGCAGCTGCTGTAATTAAGACCCAGTTAATTGCCTGTCTCCTTAATTGCAATGATAGGATTTTGACAGTTTGGTAAATAAGAATTGTTTGGTTTCCTCTAGTAACTTCAGCCTCAGCAGGCTCGGTCCAGCAAGTGCTGAGCTTCCCAATTCTGGGGCAAAGAGCTGTAGTCCAGCGGAGGCAGGCTGGGAGGGGAAGGCTAGGGCTAGGGCTAGGGCGTTTATGATTTACCGTGGCCTCCCTTTTCTGCCCGAACCTGCCCAGCACAGACTACTCCGCTACCCTGTAACACCCTCCCAGACGTTTCTCTCACACAAATCAGGCATCACGTGGGGCTCCATAACAGGAAGCAGGATGCAGCCACTCAGGCAATGGTCTCCTGCTGCAAATGAGCCCAGGAGGGCTTGAGGTAGTTAAATGAGGAAACAGAAGCCCAGCAAGAAAACATCCCCAAAGTTAGGGAGATACAGTGTGCGAAGCCAGGACTTTGACCCACATCTTTGATTCACAGTATTCCCTGGAGCCTCAAGGAATGTTCTGTAGAGGCAAAGGTCTGGAGGCCGTGGGGACTTGAGTTTAGAGCTGTGTTAGGCTTCTGCTACTGTATAGAAATGCCTGAGAAAATCCTCTTACAAGGAGGAGAAGTCTGATTCCAGCTCTCGAGGTTTCAGCCCAAGGTCAGCTGGCCCTGCGGCTTTGGCACCTGGGGTGAGGTGTCCCGTCATGGTGGGAGCATGTGCTGAAGGAAAGCCCTTTCCTCACGGCCAGGATACAGAAAGGAAGAGGAAGGTGAGGGTCCCACCCATGACACAGGAGCTGGCCCACCACACCCACTCCTCAAAGGTTCTGCCACTGCCAATGGCACCACTAAGGAATGAGCCTTTACCGTGTTGGCCTGTGGGGGTCGCCTTCCAACCTCAGCAAGAGCCTGCCTTGACCTGACTGCTGGCGACACTGTGGGCCAAATAGCGAGCCTCGGGGGCTTCCACCTGACTGTGTGGTACCCACCTTGTAGCGCTGTGAGAATCAAAGTGTGCTTTCTCTGTCATTCGTGTGTGTGTGTGTGTGTGTGTGTGTGTGTTAGAATATATGTATACCCGTATACCATAATACCATATACACACCATGTGTATATTAACATCTCTATATGGTAAAGGTTGATGAATTTTTTTCATCATTATCGTTCTTTAAATTTTCTGCTAATTTAAAATTTTCTAAATGAAGTGTTTGGGGAAACATCCCAAGATGCAGCTCCCCTGAGGACGGATTTCTGCCTGTGAGGTGGCAGACGGAGACATCCTCCTCTGCTCACATTTTGAGGGTGACCGTTGTCCTCTGTATCCTTTGCAAGCTGATAAAGTTTCTGTCATCACAGACATTATCTCTGACAACCCTAAAGTGAATGAGCCTTTTGTGGCAGGTATTATTGCTCTGTTTTATAGCCAGGGCGCAAAGCTGTAATTTTGGCCTCTGGTTATTTAATTATTTAGCTATTTATCATTGCGGTTGAGGATGGAACCCTACACCCTGGGCACGTGACACACCTTCTGGAGTCACACCCCCAACCGTGGCCTGTGTTTGACTCTAAGTCTTAGGAGGGCCTCACCCCTTCCTGAACACTTGGCCGGGCTCTCATTAAACCCTGTGCATGGGGAGTCAGGGAGATGGCTCAGTGGAATAAGTGCTTCCCTGGCAAGTGCAAGGGTCTGAGTTCAATCCCAGGTTCCACCAAAAAAATTAAAAAATAAAAATAAACCCTGTGCATTATTTGGCTAATTGAGAGACATGCTTATGACATTATTAACAGTACTGTTAGGTAGTTCTGAGAAATTTGAATTTTAAATAATATTTCAAGAGCCTAGAAACTTGAAATTAACGTTTAAATCACTGGGAAGCACTTTCCCTTTGTCCCCTCCACCCTGCCAGAAGCCATCTCTTCGGGGATTTGTGGAGCAAGCTCCAGTCACCCTCTCCTTCCTCCGTTCGCCTGCTCTCAAGATGCCTGTATGATAGGCGCAGGAGAAAACACTGCAACATGTGGAGCTTCCTGGCTGGTGGGACCTGGGGAAAGGGGGCCAGGCCAAGGGGGCTGGGGAAAGGACCATGGCCCTTGGACTTGTTCTGTAAACCCAGTTCTAGGACCTTTTGGACCAAGCAAAGGTGGTGGCCAGCGGAGTATGTAGTTGTCAGAATTAGGGACATGATTTGGTTTCACCAGGAATGAGTTCTATTCTTAAACTTAAGTTTTATTCTTAACTAATTTTTAAACTCTTCATTTTTTAACTTTTGGTGCTGAAGATTGAACCCAGAACCTCACCTACACAAAGCACCTTCTCCACCCGCTGAGCTACACCGAGGAGTCATTTTTCTTTTCATTTTTAGGCAAGCCCCTACCACTGAGCTACATCCCCAACCCATATTTTTCACTAGTAAGGGGAAGCCAATCATATTATACAAATTGAAAATTTACACATTTCTACATATTTTAAAAATAACTTGTGTATCAAAGGGAGGGAGGTAGAACATTTTCGGAACTAGACCTACAAGTAACTATTGAAGGTTATTTAATAATAGGATGTCTGTTTCTAAAAAACAAACCGTGGCAACATTTGGCTGGCAGCAGATGGAGAAAACAAGGACTGTGGCTCTTGTTTGGAGAGAGCACCTTGCCTTGGGGCTGATCTCCTAGATTGGCTTTTCTGGGAGCCCTGTTTTTGTGTCTCAAATATGCAATTTATGTAGTATAAGAACAGCTTTCTTAAAAAAATTATGTCTGTCCAGTTGTCTCATTCTTTCTTTCTTTTTTTTTTTTTTTTGCAGAACCAGGGATTGAACTCAAGCCCTTGCACTTGCCAGGGAGGTGCTTATTCCACTGAGCCATCTCCCTGGCCCCCAGTTGTCTCATTCTTAGCATCAATCTATTTATATTTCTAGAAGGAAATCTAAACAGATTCACCAATTATGCACGGGTGACCATCATATTGAATGTCTCCTTATGCTGAAAAAGTCCTCTGTTTTCATATTTTCCATAAAGTAATGATTTGTTCACATCTTACTCACCAAGTGTACTCACCAAGAGCCATTTGGCTTCATTGTCATAATTTCTTCTTCCTAGATGGGAGTGGAGGACAAGCCTGCAATTTTAGCATTCCAGGAGGCTGAAGCAGGATTGAATATTTGAGTCCACCCAGGAAATTTAGCAATACCTTATCTCAAAATAAAAATTAAAAGAGTGGAGATGTAGCTTAGTGTGAAGGCCCTGAGTTGAGTCTCAAGTATTGAAAAACAAATTATTCTCTCAACTTCTCCAATGCCCAAGGAACAGTACCTGCCAGTCCTCAACCTTTGCTGGTCTTCTGTCCTTTTGTACCAAGTAGTTTTGCCAGCCGCTCCAGGGCCTGGGGATTAGCTCAGTGATAGAAGGCTAGCTCACCATGCAAAAGGCCTTGGGTCCCATTCCCCAGCCCAGCAAAACTAACAAAAAACTACAACAGCTTCACAACAGAATACAGGAGCTACCACTGCTCTACCCTCCAGGAGTGGCGAGGGCCTCACTGGTAGCCTGCCAGTGGGGAATGGAATTCTAGAATGCTCAGGCCACCTCCAGTACCAACTCTTTCAAATTGGTTTCACTGAAGAGTAGATGCTGAGCCAGAGATTTGCATTGAGAAATAACAGGCTCAGAAACCGTAGTGGAAGGAAGACAAACAGGACTGATTAGAGATAGAAACTGAACCCAAAGCAGCCATTCCACAAGGAGCTTTGAAGCTGGGATGACCTCAGCAAGAATATGGAGGTGGATGGCCTTAGACTGATAAGCCAGTGGGTGTGGGCTGGCTGGGTGTGGGCTGGGTGGGGGTAAGCACTTACACCTTGGACGCTGGCGTCCTTGGGGCAAGGACAACTGGGAATTACCCAGCATATGACTCTAAGCAGATGTGGACACAGCTCAGCCCTGAGGGCAGGGCACTGAGTTTTCTTCCACAGGGAAGCACTGGAAGAGTTCATCTCTTTGGAAGCCATCTCTGGACTAGAAAGGTAGGACAGCCTTCAAGAGCAGCAGGCAGCGGAATGGCAGGCAGCCAGCCATGGAGGGCTAGAAGGGTATGTCAGGACGGTGGATGAGAATACCCAAAGCAGCTGTTCCACTCCAGAAAGAGTTCCGACTACTAGAAACCATGTCACCCTCCCCTCGCAACAGCTATGGTATACTTACCTAACACAAGTATTCATAATAGTATCTCAGGATTGCAGGATTTCACATTATTGTAATGTTCTTAGGTTTCTGTGTCTTGTCTGAATTAAAAGAATAGAAGTCCTATGTAGATGAGGACGGTGCCTCAGCTCTCTGACATCACCAGGAAAATTGTGTGACATTAAATGAAGGGGTGAAAAGTGAACTGTGAGTGGAACCTGGAGGACAGTTACATAATGACTGTGCTTCCAGACTTGAAAATCTGAGTAAGAGAAAGTGCTGATTGCCTCCCGGGATGCTGGTCAGGATGAGCTGGCCATCGTCTGCCTCTTGGATGTCAAGTAACAATATGACATGATGGAATGAAAGGCTTATGAGCACATTTTCGGGGACAGTCCCATTAGTATTCTTCTAAGGAAGCATTAGCTTGCATTTGCAAAACCCAGGGGATAGATTTAGAGGACATTCTAAAGCTGGAGAGAGGGGAGAGGTGTGTAGTGAAGGTCACTAAGCTTGGCACAAGCTTGAAAATTTTATGTCCGTGAGCACTGTTGTGCCAAAACAGCCTCTACTGCCTAGAGGAACTGCTGATGGTCAACCCCTCACGCTGCACAGCTAATTCATTACGTTTCAGGTGGACTCTTTAGTAAAATGCCTTAAGATTTACTTATATATTTTGTTTTCTATCTTTTTGAGACAGGTTTCTGCTGTATAATCCAGTCTGACCTTGAATGCATTTTGTAGCCCAAGCTGGCCTTGAATTCACAGCAATCCTGCTTCAGTCTCCTGACTGCTGGGACGACAGATGTGTGACACCACTCCTGGCCACTATTTCTGTGTTTCAGTATAAGTACCACGCACTAACCGATTGAGCCACTGGAGCCCTGTTTTTGTGTCTCAAATATGCAATTTATGTAGTATAAGAACAGCTTTCTTAAAAAAATTATGTCTGTCCAGTTGTCTCATTCTTTCTTTCTTTTTTTTTTTTTGCAGAACCAGGGATTGAACTCAAGCCCTTGCGCTTGCCAGGGAGGTGCTTATTCCACTGAGCCATCTCCCTGGCCCCCAGTTGTCTCATTCTTAGCATCAATCTATTTATATTTCTAGAAGGAAATCTAAACAGATTCACCGATTATGCACGGGTGACCATCATATCTGCCTAGAGAGATTAGCTTTCATTTCTTCTTGATACTTTTTTGTGTTTCCCAGTATATTTTGATGAAACATGGGGGTTGGGAGGTGTTTGTTTCTTCACTAACAATGAGTTATTGTTTTTAAAATGAAAAATGTATAGACTTTCATTGAAACGTAGTTCAATCTAGGATTTGGTGTTAGAGTTGGACTCAAGTCCCAGATGCGCTACCCTACAGATTTTGTCAAGGTCCTCAGTTTTTCTTGGCCTTTATTTCAGATGGAAAAATTTGCCTTCCACAGAGGAGACCCAGATCGTCACTACCAAAGAGGTAAAACTAAAATATTGCCTGGAATGCTGAAGATGCTGCATGGACAAGTGAGGTTTCTTGTTTGTTTTTCTTTTGTTTGGCTGGACTTGGGTTTGCATCAGGGCATACACGTGCTGGCCAAGAGCTCTACCGCTGAGCTACATCCCCAGCCCTTTTTATATTTATCTTAAGGTATAGTCTCCTGAGCCAGGCGTGGTGGCACATGCCTGTAATCCCAGCACTTGGGAGGCTGAGGCAGGAGGATTGTTGTGAGTTCGAGACCAGGCTGAGGTACAAAGTGAGATCAAGGCCAGCCTGAACTGCATAGTGAGACCCTGTCTCAAAAAAGACAAAAAGAAAAAAAAAGATACAGTCTCCCTAAATTGCCTGGGCTGACTTCAAACTATCCACCTTCCTGCCTCAGTGTTCTGAACACTGTCTTTAGGAATACAGAAAGTGCCACCGTGCCCGGGTCCCAATTGACCATTTCTATTTATGTAGGCCCAGCATGTTGCTTCTGTTCTTAGATTAAACTTTTCCCTAGGTTGTCCATTTTCATCAAAATGCTAGGGCACCAAGACACTGACTGGTATGAAATTAGTTTGTATCTACACATGTAGGTTACGCCCCCTTGCTCAGTGCTGTCTCTCTTAAATGCCATCTGGAATTTTATGGAAACACTTCATTACTTCCTTGCAAACTTATTTGTGTAAGAGGTATCCTATCACCAGACCAGCATATTGTAGATAATTCTTTTTATCTCCCCCTACAGCATGAAAGATTAAATCCAAAGCATGCTGGGCAAGCACTCTAACACTGAGTTACATTCCCAGCCCTCGTCTTTGTTTGGTGTAGGTTGTCTGAATGATGCATTTGGCATTCTGCCCTCCCAGGCTTGACTTGTACTATCTAGCTGTGCTACTTTAATGTTTTATAGATAGATTTGAATTACATTTTTAGACAATTAAAAGCCTCCTTTGATGCTTTCAGCAGAAGCAAGATGGAGCTTCATCTGGTCTGGAACCAGACAGAGCTAGATTTGTCCTGCGTCAATCCTACTGCCTCATTCCTAGCTTCCAGCATCCAAAGGACAGTACTAGTCAGTGTGGCAACCCCCAGCCTTTGACCTTATGCAGTCTTTAGAGAAGAGAAGTTCCAGTGCAGAGTCTTTGCTCTTTGCTGGTGTGATTTTTTTTCCCACTTATACTAGTTTTCACCTTTCTTTCAATGTACAGGCTCTCTGTGGAGACCTAAAAATTCATCTACTTTTTATAAGGTTGAGCTCTGAAAAGCACTGCTAACCCACAGTGCATCACAATCCCCTTTGAATGATGTAAGGGCCTCAATGCCTACAACTCTGCGGTGTGTCTTTGCGATACATCCAACAGCAGGAGGAGGCTGAAATCACCCCTATCCCCAGAGGACTTGAAAACGAGGGGGCCCCACCCACTGCTGCCCAAGAAGGTGACTCTGATGTGGTCCTCATGGCCTATGCCTCTCCTGCCTCTCACTTCCTGTTTCCCTCCTAACTAGCAGAATTTAGCTTTAGAGTGTTCTAGAGACAGGAGCTCACAACTTGAAGAAACTATGGCAGAGCATTTTTGTAAAGCCAAGAATTATTTTAGAAACTGAACAGTTAACCCTGTGAGCCACTTTAATAGTTTACCTCAACATGTTTACTTATTTTTGAAGAAGTGGATATATATAAAGTGACTCCCTATGACACAAAAGGACAAAAGTTATTTTCGCTGTTCAGTAGATCACCAGGTAACTAAGTAGACTTGTTGATTGCTTTTTTTTTAATTTATTTTTTATTTTGTTGAAGTACAAATATCAATCAGACAGTTTTAAGACACCATAACAAGACTGATTCGATAAATTAATACATTGCAAACTGTTTTCATAATGTTTTGGTATGCTTTTTTTTTTTTAAAGGATAGCTCTTTATTTTCTATATTTGTGGTACTGGGGATTGAACTCAGGACCTTGAGCTTGCCAGGCAAGTGTTTATTCTACTGAGCTATCTCCCCAGCCCTTGTTGATTGCTTTGCATCCGCACTTATTCTGCAGTATGCATCAAGCACTTCTGGGATGGAGAGCACTATTTTTAGTTTTTGAGGAATGTTCATACTGATTCCCATAGTAGTTATACCAGTTTGCCTTTCCATCAATACTGAAGAAGGGTTGCTGTACTGGTGAGCTATATCCCCAACCCTTGTTATTTGTTTTCTTGATGATAGCCCTTCTTTCTTGAGTAAGAAGGAATCTCAGGGTTGTTTTAATTTGCAAATCTGTAATGACCAGAGATGAACATTTCTCATGGATTTATTTTTCATGTATTTATTGACCACTTGTACTTCAAAGAAGCTCCTATGTATTTCAGTTGCCCATTTTTAATTAGGTCTTTTATTTGGGAGAGGATCTAATTTTGGGGGGGTTGTATATTCTAGTTATTAGTTCTCTATCTGAGAAATAGCTAACAAAAATCATTTCACTCTGCAGGCTGTCTCTTCACTATGTTGGTTGATCTCTGTGTAGAAGCTTTCTTTTTTTTTTTTTTTTTTTTTTCTTTTTGGCAGAACTAGGGATTGAACTCAGGCCCTCGCCCTTGCCAGAGAAATGCTTATTCCACTGATCTCCCCGGCCCCTGTGTGTCTAGCTTTAGCCTTCTGCATGTAGAAGATTTTTTCCAGTACCTTTTGTTAGGAAAGCTTCTCAAATGCATTGGGTTAGAGAACATGTCCGTGCCTTCTGAAGCAAAGGAAACTTGCCTGCTCCTAGGACCTTTCCCCTTCGAACTCTGAAAGAGGAGCGGGGATGCTTGCCCACCCAGTGGTCTGGAAGGTAACTTGCTTCGATTTGGTAGTGACAACTCTATGATTAGCGTGTGACTTCATCTTCTCTACCAGCCTGCAAGCAGCTCGACGGTGCAGCCTTGTGTCTCTTGTCAGCTGCCCCCCCCCCCCCCCGTGCCTAGCAAGTTAGGTGACCAATACATCAGTTCTATTGCAGTGGAAGGATTTGAGTTTTGGAGTCAAACAGAGTTGGCTGCCACCTTAAGCGTGAAATTTAACATTTTCTACAAATGAAGGAGAATAATTAGCAACATGCAGGACTCCGGCGACGACTGTCATTTGCAGCAAAAATGACAGAACTGAAAGACATTATGTTAAGTGAAATAGCATAAAGAAAGACAAATACCACATGTTCTCTCTCAGGCATAGAAGCTGAAAACAGTTAACCTGAATGTAAAATAGTAATTACTAGAGATTGGAAAGGGTGACAGGTGTGGAATAGAGAGGTTGAGTTTAATCAGTGAATCACACTGAACCACACTAATATCTATAATTATACATGTTAAAAAGAAATTTTTAAGTAAGGTCTTTTGAAAAAACACATTATCTAATGAGTAGATGTCTCTGGATAGCCCAGTGTTCTGTTATAATTATTGCTGTTGAAAATTTTCAAGCTGCTTTGCAAAACATACTCAGAGGTGAAATAAAGAGCCAGCCAGCCTTATAGACAGTGAATTCAGCACAGACCATGATGCTTTTAATCTCAATCATCAACTTGGTTGGATTGAGATGCCAGGAGAGGCGGCCAGGTGGGGTTCGGCTGTTCCCTGCTGAATGGGCTGGCCAGTGACTCATTCATAGCTGGTTGGGTCATAGGAGCCAGGACCCAAGTGGAGGAGGTAGGCACCGATGAGGGCTGTGTGTTGTCCCCAGACCCTGCTCTAGCTCTTCCTCACCCCACATCCTGGCTGCCCTCAGATGCCACAGCTTTTCCCAGCCATGCACATCTGTACTGATGTTTCTGCCTTTGGAGCCAGCCAACCACTAATTAAGACCTCTGAAACCAACAGCCAAACTAAAGAAGGGGGGCAAATTAAATCTTTTCTCCCTCACGTTGTTTTTCTCAGACATTTGGTCCCAGCAATGAAAATCTGACTAACACAAATAGAAAGGGGAATTGGGAGGCACACATGTTTTACTCTCACTTCCCTCTCCCCCTTAGCTACGTTTCTGTTCTCTGGCTTCTTTTGAATGGTTCTGTTTTGTTTTGGCTGGTGGTAGCTGTGCTCCGGATTGTTTTGATATAACACAGTACTTAAGATTAATGTCTCTGGAGTCAGAAGACTCCCTATAACCTGGTATGAGTTCTTTTACTTCTTAGTACCTGTTTTTTTGATGGTAAAAGAAGGACAATATTTGCAAGGTTGCTGGGAGGCAGATGTGAGGTAATGCACCCTACCTAACCTGTCATAAAAGCTCATAAATAGAAACTCATATTTTTCCTTTCTCTAAGGTGCTTTTAAGGTTACTGAGCACTCTCACGCACATGACTGGCTCACTCAGCCCTCCGGAGAGGCACAATAATCAATATTCAGAGCAAGGAAATGACCCGCCGCAGGCCCCAGGTCTCAGCCCACAGTTCTTCTGCCTCAAGTTGCCATGTTTATACAAATCAGAGGCTTGACTGTCATTATAGAGATAGTGCATAATGTGTGCTCAGAGTTAGAGATTCATAAGGGACACAAAAGGGCTCAGCCTTCTCCCCATCTCCCAGTCCTGGGCTCCCCTCCCCCTTTATAGCCTCCTTTTCCTGTGAATATTTAAATGCATTCATTTGCTTGTGGCAAACCATATTCTCCAGTCAGTGATGAGATGTACTATGAAAAATTTTAACAAGAAAAATATTATTTTGAAGTCTGATGTGAGTCTAGGAAGTCTTAATGTACAGAACGAGGGATTACAAAATCATGGGGAGGGCAGAGTGGGGTTTCCGGATAGTTTCCAGAACAGCTCCGCACAAATCAGGAAGCTGCTCCCAAAATACCGAGGTTCGTGAACGCACTCCCAAGAGCACCACCCCTGCGTGGCAGCTCCCTCCCACACATGAAGCTGGCAGCTGAACCCTGAGACAGCAGTTGCATCTTGCCATTCCCAGAGCTGCAGACCAGATCCCGGAGTTCTCTTGTTAAAACCCGCCATGTCTTCACCGCTTGGCTTGCCAGGAGGAAAGGTGAAAACAGTGGGAAGTTGCCTCTGCCTTGTCTCCCCTTCCAATTCCCACTTAAGTACATCAGGTGGAAGGACTCTCTACATACCTTCAAGAGCTGCCCACCAGAATCGGAGAGGCTCGGGGAATGTGGTGCTCACCTTGCAAACCTGTGCAGTAAGAAAGTTCCATAAGAGGTGAGCGAGGAGTTGGTGCCGGACTAGCACTTTAGCGTGGTACTTTTTGTTTTTTAGAAAAAGATAAATAAATAGGCATGAGCCATCTTAGATCCAGCCAGTCTAAGGCAGCTCACCTCCTGTCCTCAGCTGTACACAAGATTAGGGTGGGGCTGAGATCTAGCGAGGTCACACAGGCAGTAGGCTGGGTGACAATGTCACCAAGGGCATGCAAGGCCACTGTCTGTACAGAACTGCGAAATGTCTGAGGGCTGCTACTAGGATCAACCTCCCCATGCTAGCAGGGGACAAAGAAAGCACGGCTTCCAGACAAGTCAAGGAGATTTCGAATCGTAAGGGGCAGGACATCTGAGACAAGGCATCAGGCAACCATTCAAGAGCAAGGACTGGGCCAGAGCTGCAGACACCACAGAGAAGGGAGAGCCTGACCAACCTTGGTGGTACGCACCTGTAATTTCTGCATTCTGGGAAGCTGAGGCAGGAAGCTGGAAAGTTGGAGCCCACCTTGTGTAAATTAGTGACTTAGATTCTATCTCAAAGCATATAAAGAGGGGCTGGAGAGATAACCCAGTGGAATAAGCGCCTCCCTGGCAAGCACAAGGGCCTGAGTTCAACCCCCGGTTCTGCCAAAAAAAAAAAAAAAAAAAGCATTTAAAGAGCTGGGGATGTATGGAAGCCCCAGGTTTAAGATCCAGTACTGCAAAAGTTAATAAGGAAAAAAGTAAAAGAAGCATGTGTATATTGTGTTAGCTGATACTTTCCATTTCTTTCTGCTTCTTTGTTAGCCTTGTGTTTCCTTCCCTGTAGGAAGCTATGTTTAGTCCTTCTGCTATGTCATTCTTCTTACTGTAATTCTTTTGAGATGGACTTTGTGGGACTAGTTAGCTATTGGGCAGCTTTCTGTCACTGCAATAGAATACCTTAGACATGAACTTAGCAAGGAAAATGATTTCAGCTCATAGTCTCAGAGTCTTCCATTCAGAGTTGAAGGCTTCAGAGCTTTCAGTAGGCACTGTTGCTTTGGGTCTGTAGAAGGCCAGTTCATCCTGGTGGGAGTGTATGCTAGAGGCCTGGAAGAAGGGGCTGACAGTCCAGCACCCTCTAGAGGGACACACTCCCAGGGGCCCAACTCCCTTCTAGAGAGGCCACCTCTTGATGGCCTCACACCTCCTGATAAGACCAGCCTGAAATGCATGCACCTTGGGGGACCCTTTTACATTCTGGTCCCTCCAAAAGCCTCCTGGGATCATAGCTGGGGCTTTGGGGAGGTAAATGGAGCACAGGGCGCTCACTCACTGTGGACTGGTGTCCTGAGTGTGCAGCGGAGTGTGCTGTGAGGAGTAAGGTCTGCTGGGAAAAGGAAGCTCACCGGGGGCCTAGCTGGTTGGTGTGTCTCCTTCCCTGCCTCTGCCCTTCTCTCTCCGCTTCCTGGACCCATGATGGGCACAGCTTTCCTCTGTCCAGGCCTTTTGGCTGTGCTGTCCTGCCTTGGACCTGGCCAACTATAGATTGAAACCTCTGCACACTGTCAACCAAAATAAATCTTCCCTCCTTTAAGGTGTCAGTGTCGCATGCTGTGTTTCAGCAACAAGAAAGCCACTAAGATGGGGACATCCCTTATCCAAACTGTAGCAGTGGCCTATGCCTGGAAATGTACGTAAGCACAATGTGAAATTCCACTATGTGATTTTTTTTTTCAGGTTCCCATTCATAATGTCCCACATTTGGCTACGAGAATTTGTTGATCATCGTCCAGTGATTCCACCCAGGTAATGTCTTCGCATCCGCAGAGCCTCTCAGAGGAGGAAGCCACCTGAGGAATTAGAATTGTTTACCCTCCGAATCATACCTAAAAGACAACTGCCTCCAGAAGGGCCTACTGAATCTTTTCTGGGAGTAGGGAAAATCGTAAGGAAAGAAATCCCATATTTAGAGCAAATCAGAAAGATATTGGCTTTCTCTTAGGAAGGGCTTGAACAGAAGTGTGAAGGATCCAAGCCCACACTTTGGATGGGAACCCTTCAAGCACACCACCCCATGCGCCTGCATTGTGGGAGCTGACTGTGCAGATGGAAACTATGGAGGAGGTTCATTCCTCCTCCAAGGTCATCTGTGGTGCATGAATAATGAGTCCAGACATGTTTTGTAATGCTAGATTTGTTTTATTGAGAGATTGCAGATAAAGTCAGCAAACGCTAGCCACACTCTCCCTTCGCCACCTGGTACAGTGGGGACTGCTGAGATCTGGAAGCCAGCACGGCACAGTGACTCTAGGGTCAGCCTCTAGCAGCACCACCGATTTCCTAGATTTGAGCAAGCCTTATGCTTACTCTAGTATTTAAGCAGTCTAACAGGGTTTGGTCAATACATAAAAGTTCTTTTGATTTCAGAAATTCCTGAAGCAGGAGTGGGTAGAAAGCTGCTTGCTTCTGGGATTCCTTTAAGAATCTTCTCTTCAGAGAGAGCACAGAGCCTTACCCTTCAATTCCTAAAATCTACCCAAGGGGCAAGCAGGGTTGAGAGGACAGGGATTGGCTCCAGCGTTTCCTGATTCCTCCTCCTGCACAAGTCCTCATTCTTTCTGTGTATGTTTGAGATTATCTTGTCTACCATGGGCCTATTTAACTGTGGTTTTGTCTCCCTGGTAAAATACAAACAAATCTTTGTTGGCTGCTGTTGTCTGGTGTCCCATGGAGCCAAATCACTCATCAGGTCTGAAAGCCTACGGCCGGGCTACCTCTAGCTTACTTGTAC